>JAUCNO010000318.1:4282579-4312831 GCA_032353835.1 Enteromius viviparus | reverse complement strand
TATTTTCTCTTGCATATTTAGTATTGCTCTTTAATTAAGCAAAAATATGTTTTATCCGATTACTCGATTAATCGATGAAATTTTCAGTAGAATACTCGAATACTAAAATATTCGATAGCTGCAGCCCTATTCTACAGTATCTACATCACTGCTAGGGAATCTGACCAAACATATGCAAATATATTAAAACTAGACAGCTGAAAAAGCTCAGGGGGACCGTTGTGTTTATAGAAGATCCCCAAAGATGTCCTGCTGTGTATAGACGACTAGTTCTGTGTCTAACATGTAAAACCACTTCCTCTGCAGACCATAACCCAGGGCCAGAACAGTCTGCGCTCCCAGGATTCCTCTGAGCTATGAAAATAAAACTCAGAACCTGATCACATTTACTCCTATTTTTAAACCGGCAGGCCTTCAGCCTGTACCCTCCAGGACTAGAGAAGGCATGTGAAAGGTCCTGAACTTGAACTGCAGTCAACTCTGCTGCTTACAGGAGAGGTTTAGCATGGAAGGCTGCGGTCTAATGAGTTATGCAACTCAGGTAACACTTTCAGCACGCTCCAGAAGAAGCAAACAAAAGCGAGAGATTAAGGGGAAAAGAGGAGAGTGTTAAAATTAGAAGAGGAAGATCCAGTTCCACTTAGTGCTCCTAAATCATTCCGTGAAATATTAAATCCCACTTGTGTTTGGCAGACACATGATAACCCAAGACTGACCCACTTGGAAATGTGCGGCTCTGATTCATCCACATATGTTCCCAGGATCCCTCGCACTCCCGAGTGGTGGCAGAGGTCAATACATCTTAAAGCATTGTCCGCCAACAGCGGTTTGTTTAGTATATATCAGATTAAGACACTCATTCTGAAGCTCTGTTTATATTTGTTATATTTGGTCATTATTGTCCAGCAACCCGCAAAGCTCTTCATCTCTAGGGTCCATTTTTAAAAATGCTACAGTCCCATTCATTCTGTTTCATCAGTGACATGTTTGGCCATGATTAATCACACTGCAGGAGAAACCTGGTCGACAGTATCAATTGGAATATTGATAGAAATCTATTGTTTGTAGCTGTGTATAGTGAACTGTTACTGATCTAAATTTAAGGGTGTCTAATAATGGATGAGGCCAATGTCTAAAGCAAATAATACTACTGTTACGATTAAGTTGGAGTTGCAAGCCCAGCTCACTGCTTGGCACTCCAGCATTTGACTGTGTGTGTTTGTTTACCTCTGTTTCTCATGCCTATGAACTCACATCTGCTCCCGGCTTGTATGTTGCCTTGGTGTTTGACTAATGTCTCCGCCCCCTTGTATGTTGCCTAAGCCACTCATTTCTAATCTCCTCCCACTGACCCAGTTTCACCTGTATAAAACCCCGGAAGTGTTTGTATGTCTTCACGGTTCGTTTTCACTGTAAACCTGGTTCTCGTGTTTCAGTCGTGTTTTGTTTTCTGTTATCTTGTGATTTGGATTGCCTACCTCTGCTTTCCCCGGATTTACGCCTCTGTCTCGCCCCTCGGACTGTATTTATTGTTGTTGATTCTCGCACACACTTTGACCACTCTTTTGCTTAGCCTCCTCTGTTTATGTTCGCCGGTGATGACTCAGCCCGTCTGTCAACACTCTGTGTCTCAATAAAACTTCTTGCACGTTAATCCGACTTCTTAATTTTATTTTTTTTAATTAATAAAAAAAAATTGATTTTATTTTATATAATTTAAATGAACAATTTAAATAAAATGTGAAATTATTTTTATTAATTAATTATTATTATTATTTTTTTTTTTTAACTTTAGTTTTTTGCTATGTCTGTATTTCAGAAGTTGTGTTTCCCAGCAGACCTTACCGTAAATATTTTTATGAAACCAAATAAGATTTTTACAAAATGGCTGAACATTTATTGTCCTCGATATTGATTTAAAATCACTAAAATACTTGTAAAGATGTCTGCTCAGCAAGGCTACATTTTCTTGATCAAAAATCCAGTAACTTACAGTAACTTTTTTGTTTTAACATATTTTAAAATGTCTATTACTCTGATGACAAAGCCGAACTTTCAGAAGCTATTACTTTAGTAATATCCTCAAATCTGGCTCATAAGATATACCAGTATATCAAGGTTGGAGCTAAATTCAGCAGGAAAGTGGATCTCACAAGTCAGATTTAAGCAACTTTTGAATGGTGTATCACAGTTTCCACAAAAATATGAAACCGCATATAGGTCAGACTACTGGTATAGACAGCAGATATTTCATAAGGTTATAACTAGAGCAATAAGTATCTCAATGGCCATGTATGATTTTGTGTTTAATGCAATGTGATAATACTGACTAGTGAATGAAATAGATCCGATATAACAGCTAGATAGCGGGTTGCGATAAAAGCACTTCAGCCGACATAAAACCTAATGTATCTAATGTATTTTTTTTGCATTAATTCAAAGCATAATCATGTAATGAAAAATGCAAGACATATCATGGCTTGTCTTGCGGTGGAGATAGAGAAAACATTTACTTTACAAATGCTCAGGGGTGTTTTGAGCTCACATGCATCTAATTATGACCCGTGTGCACAAATTCTATTAGTCCAACCAGCGGGACTGTAAAGTATATTGCTCAAGAGCAGGCTTTTACACTGAGGAGTGGATTGTGATAGCTGTATTTGCAGTAAAACATTCTGGCATGGTTTACTGTCTGCTCTCCACGTTTCCGTGACGGAGGTAAGGGGTGAACCATGGTAATGGCACAGTAACTGAATGCAATGTCGCCAGGCCAGGAGCACAGCTTTGTTCCACTGACATTAAATCCTCCTTGAAAGCTGCACTCAACCCTGACAAACACATGCGTGCTTTGGGGCTCTGCATTGAGATCAACATAAAAGGCTCTCAAACGACGAGGCTACATAATTGATTCCCTTTTAAAAACATAATCTATGCTCTTTAACATATTCTGTGTGAGGATTAATTGGCTTTTCGTGCTCCAAGTAACAAATCCTCTTTCGTTAGGTGTCTTTGCCAGCTAGCGTTCCCTAGAGACGAACGGTCACTAACCTTTTAATTTTGCAGCCGATGGAGCACAAATTGTTCATACCTTAGCACTAAAGGTTTGATTATGAAAATAAGCAATATTATAGAGTGCTTGTTCGTGCAAAATGCTTTGCCATGATTTGCTATGCCTTTTGATAAGGTGTTCTGACTGGTTTTACCATGCTTCTGTGCCATAATTGGGGTTTCTGGGTGGTTATATTGCAGCTGTAGGTGTCTACTCAAGTTGCTCTAAGATAGCTGCCAGATTTAAGGTATTATTCATGTTAATAGCACAAGCTGTGCATGAATTATACACCATAATTGCCAATTTAGATTTTGAAGTTTAAGATCTTTAACCGTAAGTATCGGCAATAATAATTGATGCTTGCATTTGAGATTAGAGTCAAGCAACAGGGGTAAGATAGAATTTCACACGAAACATCTTGGGAAGATATTGCACATCAAACAGAGACTGTGTCATTGCATCATATGAGCAAAATCATTTTAGCAAGCTTTCCTTTATCAGCTTCACAGTATTTCATCACATACAAGCAGCTGCTTATGCAACCATGTGGCCAAAAAACACAAATACCAAGACTATCTGTTTGGCTAATTATCACAATTCTTCCTGCCTGGAGAGATTGTCAGACCCCTTCTGTCAGGTTAGGTGTCAACAGACCTTGGTTTTTTCTAGTTACTTCATGATACTGGTATTTTATCTTCTCAGTTCCTGGCACTGTGTAAGGTTGTAAGGTTTTGGAATAATAAGTACAACAAAGCTACGATTCTAAGACTGAATGGAAAATAAATATATCTAGATGTCCCCAAAGCAAATTTGATATCAAAGCGGACACTTTCTTTACAGACAATAAACTAAACGATTGTTCTGCAACTTTTGACTGCCTTAATTCACCTTTTAAGTGGATTTCGAAAATGTGGAATAGTAATATGGAATATATTTAACTTTTATACATGCAATAGAAATTGACGGTTGCTTATTTACAATGCAAATTAAAAATCAAGTATACATTTTTAGGAACGATTCACTGTGATGCTTGGCATGATGGTAATGACGTCAGTATCGGATAGGCTACAGTCATTTGTTATAAATAAATGCTGTTTGTACCTACAAATACAAATAATGATCAATTTGTAAGTGTATTTTTATATTGAATATAAACACACGCAGATGTGGTCACACACACTCAGTTAAATAAATAACTGGAAAACAAGAGCCAAACTGTCCATTTATATTTCAGAAATATTTTCAATAGCGTTAGCAGTCTAACAGACAAAACCGCCGTTTATTATTTTCAGTCTAAAGCTCTAATTAATTCATTAGAAGTTATTCAGCAGTTGTTATAACATGAAGCCCGTTTGACAGGACAGGTTCCAGCTCCACTTGGTAAATTAATTCCGTCTGACCATATTTATAATTCACCAGCCGTTTATCTGTATCAAGCATATCCTTACCTGCAGATTAAATCCAAGGTGTTCTGGAGATAAAAACAAACGCGTCTTCTTGTTATTTAAAAACACGAACAATCATTACTTTCCTTCGCGACGTCACGATGGCATGAAACAATGTAACAATATCAGAGCGCGAGATGAAAGAGCGCACGAGACGCGCAGAGTGTGAATGACGACGGCTGTCAGGCTGCAAGACATTCAGTGTAGTAGCTTCCTGTTACATCATCACAGCTTATCCCCGCCTCAATGGCACACGCTTTCCTTACACCGTTTGCTTTGTTATTTTAAATTATAAGGGTTGTCCTTGTTACTAGCACGGAGTAATAATAATTAACAAATGCAGTTGTTATAGGGTTAGGAATTAGGACTATGGTTTGGTTTACAATTATTTTCATGTAGTTATGCGTTTATATGTACTGTGTGTGTGTGTGTGTGTGTGTGTATATATATATATATATATATATATACAGACAGCTCTAGAGAGTAAGCCTATATATATATCTATAGGCTTACTCTCTAGAGCTGTCTGTATATATTTTAAAATGCATCTTAAATGTTTAATCCACCTAATGTAAAGTGGAGCAGTAAACTGCTCTGGCAGATGTAAATAACGTAATAAATTGCAACCATAATTGTATTCATTCAAATACAGCTGTTTATTAGGAGTGCATGTAAAGGCATTTTAACCACTAGTGGATGTCAAAATGTCTTCTAAGAGTAACAGCTCCATCTTGTGTAGAAAACAGAGTTGCAATCAGTTTTACATGCTTTCTTTTTTCAAACCATCAAGTCATACAATGCCTTTCACAATGGATGCACTGGTACTCTACTGGAAATGTAATATGTTAGTAAAGTATACAGTCATATAGGGGGGAAGTGGTTGTCTTAGTGAAGATCTGTTGGTCACATTATTTTCTGTAATACTCAACTTTCAATCACTGTGTCTTGGATTAAAAAATAAAATTGCCCCCATTTTCAACAGTTCAGGGTCACAGTGCAAGAGCATAAAAAAACTATTCGGAGTGTACTTTATAAACAACATATAATACAGATTAAACATATTAAAAAGATTACAGATTACACTGAACAGTATATATATACACGCACACACACACAGACAGAAGTATATTTTGGATAAAATGTAAGTGTGAGTATTTTAAATTTGTCCTTTCTACCCCAGAAAATAATATAAGTAAGATTATGAGTGTAAGATTATGTTTTACATTTAAAATACATAGAATGTCTTTATATATGAAGGCCAAATTAAAAATCCATTAACTGTAATAATTATATACATGAGAACAGTTTCTGGGTTAGAGAGGTACTATATGCTATACTATATACTATATGCTGCTGTTTCTTATTTTCTCCTATTTCCTCTCTGTAGGATTTGGCATCATGGAAAATACTTTATCCCCCGGTTTCACAGACAAGGTTTAAGCTAGTCCCAGACTAAACTTCATGTTTGAGCGGTCTCAGATGAAAATATCTTTCTCTGACATATCTTATAACATGTCAGTGTCAGTGTTCTGTGTTAAGATGCACACCTGTAATATTTTCTCATAAGGCAATTTTGTAAAAGTAGCTTAAATATCTTAATTTAACTAATGCCTAGTCCTGGCTTAAGCTAAGCCCTGTTTGTGAAACCGGGCCTTGAAGTATAAGAGATCTAATGGTTACACTGGACATCAGAACTGTTTACTTTCATATCTACAAAAATAGTTGCTGTAATGCCAAGCTACCTATTATATTCTGTACGTCAAAAAAAAGCTTTTACACATGCAAGAAACAAAAATGTCCAGTTAATATTTGAACAAAAATTGTTAATGCATATGTTTTAGCATGCTCTTACTTGCAATGGTAATTCTGTGGGGTATAAGAGTGTCGATGGGGAAACTGGGCATCCCATCTCTGACAGGTCACTCCCTCAGGGGTGATGCCAACTGTTCCACGATAACCCTCTCCACGTCCACGGAAACAAGTTGTTGTGTTGTCAATGTCAGCGCCATTGTCTGAATCTGAGTAAACAGTGAAAAACATTAACAGAAAGACAAAGAGAGTGAGAGAATGAAGCATAATATCACTCCTTAGGCATGATGAGCGCTGAATCATAGATTCACTATTAACTGTAAGACCGCGCTGCCTGAGGGAGGAATAACAACAGCTTTATCCTGCTTAACAGAGAGAGATGCTTCCTGAATGAGTCAAAGCAGTCACTAAGTCTGTGACAAATGCTAAAACAGTAGCCTACAGAGCTTTTTTTAGGGTGAAACGTAAGCGTTTTATGAATGCACAACAGATATATTGTTTTTGCCCATGAATCTCATTGCAATAAATTAAGCTCATTGGAGACAGTTATTATGTTTACCTCCAGTAAACCGCTAGTGCTTCAGTCTGGTAATGAGGGTAGCAGTATGGGGATATAGGCCAAGTAATGCTAATAAAACCTAAAATCAAATGCATCCAATACACTGGCTGTATTTTAAAATGATCTACAGTGGATCCTAGTGTATGCAATAAAAATCCCAGCTAACAAAAATTTTAAAATTTACATTCATATTATTTCTGAACATTCTCAAAATATCTTTTTTTTACTGTTTTTTTATGTTTATGCAAAGTCTGCAATCGCAATAAAAAGACGTTCCATTTTATGATTTTACAAAAATTATGGAAAGAAGACTTTTTGAATTTTGAAAATGTTTTGAAGCTACAGTAGTAAAGTAGTTTTTTTTTATTGCAGCATTAGGGAATGTTAATGCAGTGGTGCATAACATCATGAATACAGACGCAAAGGTCAAGCAAGTGGAAACAATGAGGCATTTTCTTACTATGTTTCCTGCAGAACAGTATTGTATCTTTTAAGAGCATGTTTAACTTAATAGAGTATCAAATAGTCTTGTTAAGAATGATGTTCCTTCTGCAAGAGGGAGCGAAAGCCACTTCTTGTAAAAGCAGATGCACCTACTGTATGATGGTTTCCACAGGTGACGTACATAGCTAAACTCTGTTTAGCTGCTTACTGAGATGCTGAGGTGTTTAAAAAGAAGCTGCGTTCTGCCAATAGTGGTGAAACGTTTCTCCCAGGACAGTGATCTTTGAGAATCCGTCACAGGATTTTGCTCAAGGTTACGGCATGGACTTGCCAAATAGCTCTGAAATATAAATGCGACCCCCGTGGCTCGGTCTAGAATGTTGAAGAGCGCGAGCGTCTGAGTTTATGCTTCGCTTCCCATTTGAACCAACATGCCGTCGCCTTGCTAATGAAAATAAACGAAGGCAGCATGAGGAGGAGGAGGGGGCGAGGGGCGTCATTATAATAATAGGTTTTTGGACACTTGTGTGTTCGAGCGAACTGGGGGTTTGAAACCCACACGTGTGTTTTGTCTTTAGCGTAGAAGGTTTACATAGCACTTGAAACTCAAGCACATTTCTCTTATGCAGATAAGGCAACGCTCTACTGCACTGATGAGGGAAAATAAACACAGAGGCACAGCACTGAAAAGACGGGGCAAGAACTGAGGAAAGAGAAAGAGAGGAGAGAGAGTTTTATAGGTGGACCCTCCTTTCTCTCTTCTCCCGGTTACAAACAACATTCCTGTGAGGGTCCCAAACGAGAGGGGAGCCAGGGCTACAGGAAGAGGAAGTTGTAAATTTGGCAAACTCTGCCTCTTTTCATTCTCTTTCTCTCTGTCTTCTTTTTGTTCTTCTCTCTGTCTCTTCATCTTACACATAAGACGCAGACGCGCACACTCACCGCACTGTTTGATGTTACAGTACTCCCATGGAGTGCTTGGATCGGTGGTGAAACACCAGGGTCTCTGGCGCCCGTCTGGGTTCCTGCAGTAGTTGTCCTTTAGACCTTTATCGGGGTATCTGTCATAGGAAGGGCAAAAGGAACACACTTAACATGCTACATATCAACTATCGTGGTTCTATGGAAACTTTGATTTATAGGTGGGATAAAACTCTAATAACCTCCAGAAAATACTGAACATGCTCGCTACTACTGGTACAACAGGACCCCTTAGGTAAAGCACACAAGATAGAAGCCCATCGTTCTACATACCTGTAAAGACTCAGATATAAAGCTCACAATTTTTTTGTTTTCCACCATTACTAAATTTTGAACAGCAGTATATCATCAGTACACTGATGATGTGTTCAGATCACTTGGTCATGCATGTTAAAATCAAACAGAAAAAAATTATAAAGAAAAAAAAAATACTTAAGAATAATTCAACTTTTGAACAGTGATGTATATTTGCTGATTCTGCATGCTCATTTCCTATTTTTACTATTAAATAGATTACATATAATTTTTTAGGTAACTTAAACTCAATCTTAAATAAAGATCTGATTGATTGAATTACTGTATTTACACTAAAGTTGACTTTTTGTGGCAGATTTGTCCTGTAAAGGGTTTCTGTCTTGTAATATTCAATGGTTTTTTACGGTTGCATGAAGACATCGTATACAATTTGCCTCTTTGGTAGGTTCACACAAAGCAGTCATTCGATTTACTGATTTATATCAAACGAGGGCATGACCCAGTTCCCATGAGGTCAAGTGGGGAAAAAAACGAATGATTTTTCGAATATTTTCAAAGGTTGCTCACAAATGCCATACCGGATTAGGCTAAATTCATAAACATTTACCATGCAAGCACTCTGACATATTAAAAAAATAGACTTTGTGTGTTTAGAGACTCTTAAGGGAGAGTATTCAAAACAATCAGACATTTATTTCAAGATTAACGATATTGTTGTTTCCCAGAACTAAAGATGTAACTGGTCCACTGGAAAGGTCATGCAAAACGAAAATGCCATTGAATGGAAAGTGCATGTACATCAGGTAGCAATGTGGTCTCAGCTCTTTCAGTTGCTATTCTCCACAGAGTAGGTGTGTGATTGAGTAAAGATGTGCAAGGGACTTTAAAAGATATATTTTGTCCAACATGAACAAAACAGATGATGTTTTCCAAAACAAAGTGTAATTTTTCATGACTGCTGCTGGCCATCAGTTTAATATGCCTGCACACATTGTGATTTCAGACAGATTAAAGGATATCCGAGTTTTCCACAATTAATGTTAAATGACATGAGGCCAGTGATCCACTGATGACCCCAGCTCTCTTTAGCAAAACATTATCAAATCACTGACTAGTTTTTGAAATGATATCTGATGCTTTCTTTGAAACTTAATCATCTTAACATCTGAAAAAAAAGTGAGTGACGTTTGCCATGCAAAACTCACTTAAGTGTTTTGAGTGGATTTCAGGGTTTCTAGCATTGTTATGGAGTTGCTAACGTGTTCTGATTGGTTGTTAGTTTATTACTATGTAGTTGCTAAGGAGTTCTAGAAGGTCTCTGGATTTTAACTGAAACCAGGTCACACATAAGTCCCAATAATATTTTAGATAATTCACCCAAAAATGAAAGTTGTTTTGTTTACTCGCCCTCATGTTGTTCCAAACCTTTATGAATTTCTTTCGTCTCCTAAACACACACAAAAAATATTTAGAAGAATGTGGGCAAACAAACTGTTGTTGGTCTTAATTGACTTCCTTATAATGGAAAAAGAAAATGCTTTTTTAAAAATTCATGGGGACTAGAAAGTGTTTGGTGACCAACATTCTTTAAAATATCTGTTTTTGTGTTTAGCAGAAGAAAGAAACTCATTCAGGTTTGGAACAACTCGAGGGCGAGTAAATTATGACATAATTTTAATTTTTAGCTAATCAATGGAAGTCTGTTTATTTGTGTCTTCTAGCCGCAAAATCCTAACTTTCATCTCTTAGAAAAGTAATTACACACCTTTTTGCAACAAGTTGCATGATTTTAGATATCATCAGTAGTACCCTACAGGCAAACAAAAGAGATTTGCATTTTTCTAAATATGCCAAATCAATCAAATTGATTTGACAATCCTAACTTGAAGTCAGTCTGACTGAAGTTTTCTACTGTTTGCACTTTGTGGTTGGTCTCATACCTTTTAGGGTGAAAAAGATGTTTATGTGGTTCATCTAGGTCCCAACGCTGGCATTCCCGGCCGCTCTCCGTGTGGTCCAATGGTCCACGGTAACTTTCTCCATTACACGTCATGCATTCCACTATGGATAAGGAACAAGATTGTAAGAACCAGGACAAGGCCCAAAAGAGTCCAGCTGAGTGACATTAGCATGCAAGTCAAGTCACTTTTATTCACAAGGAGCTTTTAACAATACAGATTGTAGCAAAGCACTGAAAATGATCAAGTAGGAAAATAGAGTGATGGTAATGTATAATGATGAGATTAAACTTTATTAATCAAATGCAGAGACGGTCTCTGAAATCAAAACGAACTGAAATCAGGTGTCCTCAATTAAGCAAGCCAGAGGCGACAGCGGCAAGGAACCAAAACTCCATCCATGAGAGAATGGGGAAAAAAACTTTGGGAGAACCAGGCTTAGTTGGGTCCAGTTCTCCTCTGGCCGGATGCCCAGCACCTAATTTCCAGTTCAAAGCATGCTTGTAAAGGATGGCTTAACCTCAGTTCTCATGCTAAACGGTTAGAAGATGGCCACTGTGGTTGAATGGTGGTAGTAAATTAGTATACATGTTTGTTAGGCATAGACTAATCACTAACGATTAATGACTGCAGGGATTGTAATCACATTTATCAAGAAGACAAGCAATTACACATGTGACCCTCAGATTGTCTAAAAATAAATCATGTGACGCTTCAAATTACTAGGCACTAGGCCTTGCTTTTAACCCTAAATGTACATTGTAGATTCTAACAATTTCATATGATCAAAGGTTAAAGCAACATGTAATTATTACAGTACTTAGTAAAGAGCTTAGTCACTGTAGGACTAAACCAAATATCACAGCAAATGGGGGTCACCTCAGCTAGAATCCTCTCGCTGAATCCTGTTATTAATTGTACAGTACACACAATATAAGAAGCAGATTGCTGTAGTAGAAACAGATGTTAATGTCAGCCACTCTCATGAAAGCATGATTTTCTTTCCTTGTGTTTGTGTGTGTTTTTGATTATGGGAAACTAATTTATTAACGAACCCTCCCAGCCCTATTTCACCATGCAACTCTTCAAATAGACAAGAGGCTCTCTTTGTTGGCCTGATAACTATCACAGCAGAAAACCCCTTTTTATGCATGCGACTCAATGTGATCTCCTATTAACAAAAAACTCCAGTCAACCCGACAATCAAGGGCTTTCATTCTAATAAATGAACAATTCACACTAAAAAGGTGTTTTTAAAGAGCTGAAAATAGTGAAAATGTAAACCAAGTGCTCGTTTTAAACAGCTTAAAAAATGAGATATCACAAGTGGTTCAAAAATCTAAATTCTAACAATACAAGTCAACTCAGAACAAATGGAGACTTCTAAAATCTCCCAATGAAAGAACATTCTTAGTTCTGCCAAGAAACTGCTTACCATTAAATGTAAGTGACTAAATGATCTTAATGATACTGACGTTCATTTCATAGCTCTGTATTCTTACATCATGTCAACAATCACTTTGGGTAGCAGTTTTTATCCCAAATCCTTTTAGTACAAATATCTAAAAAAGCATCATTAAAAGCTCTGAACAATAAAAATACAAAAGTATGCTGATCTTGGATTCACCTTCTGAGCATTGTGGTATGCTGCAGCCCTGGTGGCGTATTTTGGGGTCTGTGGTAAAGCACCAAGGACCTGTTGTGGTGTTGTCTGGATTCCGACATAAATTCTCCTGTAGATCTCTGTGCTTGTGCCTCTGGGGTAAGAAACTAATGGAGTGAGAAGAAAACATGAAAGAGATGTGATGTTTGTGAATCATACACAAGTAAAATTGCTCCAAATTTCTTTAACAACATATTGTTACTCTTTGACACATGACTTGACATTTTAGTTTTAATACTACTTTATTGATGTTAGCAATCCTTTGCAATTATTCGCTTTTTTTAATCTTTTATTAAATTAACATCTGATACTACAACTGAACTAAGAATCACGAAGTGAGCTGAATGTCACATGACACTGTTGTGCCTTCTAGCCAAGTACAACAAGAGATCTCGATGACTTATATTTACATTAATAAGGCATGACTAACAATATCTTCAACATCAGAACACAGCTGCTACTCTACATTTCATTGTGATGCAAGAGCTTAACGTGCATGTGGCTCTTGGTAAATTGTTGCATCTTAATTTTTTTCTTATTACTTATGGAAAAAGTACAAAGGTTTAATCTTAAAACAACAAATGAATGTAGTTAAATAATGATTTTGGCAAGCAAATGGGGTAGTGTAGAGCCTTTGGTCAGACAAGGTCAAAAACAGCCCAGTGCTTGCATTAAAGTACTCTCATTATGAGCATTGTTGTTTTGATAGCATTTTACTTTAGCTTTTTGAATGTTATGAAAGCAGCATCACACAAAAACAAATATTTGTGGCTACCACTACACTTTTTTTTTAAATCTAATTATCCATTTATTCTGAAACCAACTTTCATTTAAATAAATGGGTTACTGCAGTAAAGTTAGCATTTTGTGACATTGTGACCACCATGATGGGATGACCTAACACATATAGACCAATACAGACAACAATAATGATTGGAATATTTATCTACCTCATTTAAAAGGTATTTTTTCCAAAGGTACTATCAATTTCTTTATTTCTTTAAAACTCTAAGATACCGCTAATGCAAAGAGATTCAAAAAGTCTTACCATTGCCATGCAAATATTTGTAAACCATTAATAAAGCATTGCCTTAAGCCAAACGGTAATTATCTTTTGTGTAATTGCCTTTGGCATTCACAACACAAATCAACCAAGTTCATGATGATTGATGAATACAGATAAAAATGCAATCTGTGACAAATTAGCTGACCTACAGGCCTGTGTGGTATTTCAGAACGTTCAGGTCCATTGGTTTTTGAGCCGATAAAGCATGCCTGTGATGTTTAAGAGGCAAGCATATCAAAAGCTGGCTTAAAGACTGTACTGATGTCTATTAGAGAGATAAAAAGAGTTGGGGGGGAAATAGGGTAGAGAGAAAGGGAAGTAACTAGAGCGGGAAAGTTGGTGGTAAGGGTTCAAGGTCTCTGAAAGGTAATCGCATTTTCAGGATTTAAGAAAAGTGCATAAAACTTCTGTAAAGGCCAAAAAAATAGGGCAGATCTATCGTATCGACTTGCAGTAGAGGAAGTAAATCGAAGCACCATGTGGTGTCCCTAATGAGTTCCTGTAGCCGTAATGAACTCAAAGACGTGTTCTGCATTACGTATCTTATCTTAGCCTTGTGCTGCTTTCTGTCAAACTCCCACTTATGCACAAATCCTCTAAACATAACATCTGTTCCAGGCTGCATATGGCTTCTTTGTGTTTATTTTTAGATGTAAGTGTATACAAAATTTTATGTTTTAGGGTAAACTTGCCCTAAAGTATTTATGCATAGGCATAATTGTAAACAAAAGTCTATTTTTGGAAGATCGGAAGCAGTTGTTTGAAAATGTGCTGGCCGCTCAATGGCGTTCCTGTCATTGACCTAATTGTCTCTGTCGGCGCTCCACTTCTGAGAATTGTCGAGTTGCACTGACTGTCACACTTAGACTCAGCGAGAACCCTCTAACGAATCAAACCCAGTGAGACAACATGCATAAAAAATCGCATTCATCATCATTAGAGGCTAATGTGGATTTTTATGACTCACAAAGTCTGTTTTGCCATTAGCTATCTAATAGCGTAATATGCGCATAAATAAATAAACTGAAACATACTAAGGAGATGTTAACAGCTATCTATACTCCACAAGAGTTTTGGTAGCCACAAAAATGCATATAGTGGGTAATTAAGTTTAATTGCCTGTAAAGAGAGAAACCAAAGCCATGAACGGGAGGTAAAGAGGATGAGTAAGCACTTACTTGTGTTCATGCGGGGTTTTGGAATTCCAGGGCTGGCACTGGACTCCACTCTTGGTCACCGATCTCTTTCCTTTGTAGTTGAGTCCATTGCCAATGATGCATTCTCTCATGAAGTCTAAAGAACAACAAACATACAAACCTATCAGGCATTCATACACCTTCTGTAGTTTCTAAAGTGATTTTAAAATGTTTTGAAAGTATGGTGTTGGTAACCAAGTGGGCCACTGATGTTAATGACAAAAAGACATCAAATTGACATCAAAAACTTCTAAACCACACATTTCTTTAAACATCAAGCATATTACCTACATATACAGTACAGTACAATGAACCAGTTTCAGTGTGGAATTAACTTACTATTTTCACCCAATTACCACTGGGAAAAAAATTGCCATACAAACTGAATTTAAAGCATCTTGCTCTTGATTTAACCTCAAATACAGTAATGCAGTAACAATACTGTGAAATATTTTCACAATGAATAAAAACAGTGTTTGAAGATATTTATTTATTATAATGATACATCTGTGGTGGGAATGCTTTTCTTTTATTCTACTGTACTATTCATTGTCAACTGGTCCTTAAAAATATGTTGCTGTATGCTGATTGGGTGCTTTTGTATATTTTATGTCTTTACTGTCACTTTTGATCAACTTGATGTGCACAGGCTGAATAAAATAAAAATAAAAATCACTGAGCACAAATTTTTTCAACCAAGGTCGCTAAAAGTCTCTAAATGTCACTGTTGCACTTTGTTGTCAGCAGTAATAAATACAGACAAGCAAAGTCAACAGAAATGCCTCCCTGATTGGTTGTGTTTCTGGGTCTGCATAAACATTTGATAAATGTCAAGTCTTAAGAACATCAAGTGTTTTAGACTTCAGAAAATCTGCAGTACTGTTAGAAATAGCAGGGGCAGAGACTTAGAGTGAAAGTCATTTTGCTCTGTCATCCTTATCTTGGTGGTGGATAGATAGAACGAATGTGTGTGTTCGCATGAGTGTGTCATCATCACATGGACACTGATCTCACATTTATTCACACTGAAACTTAATTAATCCTTAAGAGTCCAGTGCTTGGCTAAGGTTTGAAAACAGCTCTTCATATTATGAAACACATCAGTGGCAGATCATGCCAGCATAAGCTTAACTCTAGATGTATTTGAAATTTAAAAGGGTTTAAAAACATCCTGCACTGATATAGACCTTTAGGTGCAATATACGCATAAAAAAAATCTAATGAATAATATCAATAGATGATACAATGGATGATAACAACAACAACAACAAAAAATGTACACATATGATTAAGATCTTGTTAATGGTTTCATACTTTTAAAAGCTGTGTAGAAAAATAGTAGTGGTTAAAATGGAAAAAAAGTGTATGCTGGCTACATTTGATAAATATATAAGACACTGATATTAGTAGATATTGATATGGTCAAAGAAATCTTATGAATCCCTATTACATATGCTCTCTGGCCTAGAGGAAATCAAACCCTGTGAACATAAAGCATGTTTTTTACCTTTCTTTTCATACAGGTCAAAGTTGAAGTCATTTTCCATGCGGGCACCGACAGTGAGGCTGTCATAGGAGAGTAAATGACACTTTGCAGTTTTCTGATCGAAGTTGAAAGCTCTGCAAAGACATAATGCACATGTTATCGTATTAATAATAAATATAGCTGCAAGCAGCAATTACCGGGGTTCGAGTATTTTTAAGGCCTTTGAGGTTAAATAGGGAGACCTGGGTGTGTGGCTGACACATTGAAAGCACATCGAACAGACAATAGCCTCATAGACACACACATACGGAGACAAACTAAATTAAATAGTTAATATTCAGTAAGCATGCTTACGCCCACACACACACACACACACAGAAATGAAATGCAAACACACAGACACAGGCATAAATTCACACATATTGTGTTGCAATTTTAGATACTTGAAATAAATGAAAGGTGACAGTTATTGCAAGTCTTCACTTTTAAAGAGTTTGTATGTTATTGTCATGTTCCACTGTAATGATTATCTGGCAAAATTGTAAAAACGTGTATGAGCAAAATTGTAATTTTTAAACAAATGTGATTTTAAATGCTATAATGTCCCCATCTGCAATGAAAAGCACTGTTTGTGTGTTCATTAGTGGTCATCTAGTGGTTATCAATTGCAACTTCTTACACAAAACTGTGTTTAAGTGTTTTAACTATTATAGTGTTTTTTGTCAAAACTGTTTGATTGACATCATTAATCCCAGAGGCAAAGTTGTTCAGAACGAGGAGATCTATGATATTATATGAATATACTATAGTCTATAAGTGAATGTATGAGGGATTTAAGGTAATTTACTCTGGAAATATTGTGTTTTTGAGGCCTTATTTAAGGTTATAGTGCTACCGATAGTCTGAGCTCTATGAAACTTTGCATGCTTGCTAAGACTCATCTGTCACATGGGTTAACCACATTTCATCAAGTTTTGTGGTTTGGTTTAGGTTTTATATGCCTTTAAGTATATGTGGAGTATATGTTTGAGACATGCATCTTTTTAAATTATCCTGTTATAGCTAACCAAAGTACAAAATTCTACATTTTTTTGATAATTATTCATCTAGAGAGTCTAGAAAACTGTTCTGTATTAGTTTGATCCAGATTAAGCGACAAACCTGAGACTATTGAGACTTTTGTGAACCAATTTCATAAGGTTTTGAGTTTTAGGTTATGTTTTATAGGCCTTTAGACACATGTGACCACGGCCCATTTATAAATTAGCCAATTATAGATAACCAAAGGACAAAATTCACATTTTTTTAAAAACTTATTTATCTAGAGAGTCCAGATTCTCAAGATAAAGCAAAAAAAACAGGGACTAGTTCACAAAAGTAAGTTTTTAACATATCTGCAAATATCTAATGAACGATTTGATTAACAGCAATGGTTCTTGGCAAGGTTGTTCATTATGAGGAGATCTCTCAAATGATATGCATATTGAGTGATTATGTTAAACATGTTTATGAACAATTTATGAACAAAAATAGTTTTTTACGATGTAACGCGCCGTTGGGCTGAGACTTTGATAGGTTTTTCCCAAATTGAAGTCTATCTTTTCACCAAGTTTCAAGTCTCTAGTCCTTACGGTTTGGTCTTGCACGATCATTTTTAGGGCAGAAGAATAAAAAAAATAATAAAAATCCTAACAAATCACTTCATGCTCGAACCCCTAATAAGCATACAAAAACAAGAGGATGGTAACAAAAGCAATTCACTGTCATAGCTTAATAATGGCATGATGTAAAGCAAAGCATAAAATAGCTATTGTCAGATTTTTGTATTTTAAAATCAGGTGATCAGGTGAAAAAAAAAAAAAAAAGAAAGCATTTCAAGAGCTAAAGGTCAAATGCCATGCAACCTCGTGCAATTTCTATTTACTAAGAGCTGCATTTTCTTTCTATGCAGAAGTAACCAGAGGTCATTGACCTGACACATCAAAATAGGAAATACTTGGACTGCTGATTTTCGATTTCCACTGGTGAAACAGATTCCAGCTGCTTCCTCTAACACTGTTATACACAATTAGCTAACTCAATTCTATTTCAAATCAGTCAGTTACCAAGAGCAAACAGGGAGTGTGCTCCTTTTATCTAGACACATTTCTGCTGTTTACGATTACATGTAAGGTGGAGTGTATTTGTGCTTTAACCTTTGTAGACCTCTATACCTGCAGATGAACTGGAGCTTCCTGTTGCGGCTACAGCGACGTGCACACTTTCCCACACTCATCTTGCGGCCTTTGGTCATGTAGGACACATCAGGTGGCGTGACCAAGCGCACGGCATCAGTCTTCTGGTAGTCTTGCAGGGCATGCCTCTTTGTTTCTGCCGCACAGAACACACGTGTTAGAATGGGGAGAAGTGCCCAAACGTGCTGCATGACAGACGGCATGTGATTTTCTTTCTCTTAATCAGTAAAGGCTGGTTATAAGGAGAGGATATAAAACAGAATATTACATGTGGAGCAAAAAATAAGAACTAAGATGATGAAACTGTATTTCAACAACCCGCTCAGATCCCAATAAGGATGTGTAAAACTACACATTTTCATAATCGACTAGACAGTTGGATGTCTAACTAGTCTGTGTTAAATGAATACATTATAATTTTATCACCCTCGTGTCATTTAAAGCAGCATGCATCCTTCTGCTAAACACAAAGGAGGGTGAATAAAGAGGATGCAGTCTCCATTTTTGGGTGAACTATCCCTTTAAGGAAACCCTCTGTCCTAGTCAGACTGTTAATGCTAATATTTTCCCTTTAAATGAAACACAGCTAGAAGTATTACACCCACAAAACAAAAGCAACTTACTACTAGTAAGGTCAAGAATCAACTAGTCAGTTATGGGTTTGGTAGAATACTTATTGGATCATAACCTTATTGAGTTACAACAGCAAGGGAAAAATCATTTGCTATTAAAGGCAGTGGAGCAATAAATTAGCTGTATGTGTACAGCAGGATGCAAAGTTATCAATCAGGGTCTGATTTGGTGAGGATTGCATAGGCCAAATAAATCAGGCTCTGGTGCAGAATTAAACCTCCTCAAATCATCACCAGGGCCCATCCATGCCAGCTGCAGTCATAAGAATTGAGTTATCTGTCAAGCACATGGTTAGAAAGCACCAATTTCACAGCCACAAACCACATTGTGAGATCAGGCATGTTGTGTGTGTGTAAAACATGCCCTACATTCTGATAGTAGACCAACCAAGTAACATTACATCCCATCTACAACTGACCAAAAGCCAACAGACAGGCTCTTTAAAAGAAGACTCCAGCTCTTGACTAACTCAGAATATTATTAGAATGTAAGTCTGTGTAGAAAAACAAGCACAGAGGTTAGATAGGTTAGAAAGGTTTTCTAGACATCTCCTTGGCTCAGTATGTCTGAACAAAGTTTTTTACACCATACAGCATGTATTACTATAAAATCAATCAAAACTAAGCTGTTCTAAACTTTGCGCAACCAACCAGCCACATTGATCCTTCAATGTCACAGAAGTACTGCAGATTAGAATCTAAATGACTAAACACAGAATAATTAATAGGCTCTGTGCAATAAACCGGTTTTGATTTCAAAAGCAGAGTTTCATAGTGCCACACTCCAGCACTTCATCTCTCCCTTCGGCTCCATGCACACTGTCGGTGACTCATTTATCCAGATGTTTTGCAAAGAAACAGCCCACTCACCATGAATGTCAACATCTGTGAAGTTTTCCGTAGTGAAACTTCATACAATGTTTGGGAACTGTGACGCTTTTGATACATGTGTCATTTGAGTCATGAACTGCAGTTTGTTGGCATGCAAAATGTGTTTCAATAGCGGAAAAATTAAACAATTGAAATTTAAGAGATTAATAAATGTGAAAATGGGATGTTCCAGTATTGCTGATATACAGTCCAAAAACATGTTTTACTGTTTGTATCACTCTGTTTGTCTGTGTTTGCAGGGTTCCAGCTCAGAGTATGTTATTTGGCTTGTTTCGGAACTACGGTAATTTTGGAAAACTACAGCAATTGGTAAAAAAAAATAAAATAAAAAATACAATAGAAGAAACATAAAGAAACTTTAAGGTCTGTGTGAACCAGAAGTTGCAACTGATTTTTTGAATATTTTGATGTATTTTTACAGTAAAAAAAGAATACTGAATAATAACAAAGAAGGCGGGGCCTGTTTTTTGGCACACCTCCTCACTATCTGTACCTTGTAACAGACTAAAGATTGGAGGAGGGAAGTTGTTAAGCATGTTCAGTCCAAGCCAACAAACTGACATAATCAGAGAAGTAACGTCATTTTAACCAAATTTTAGATTTTGGCTAAAGATTAAAAATCTTTCACCACAAAACTAGTAATGTGTGCTAACAAGTTAATTTTGGTTTCATGCAGACTTTAAATTTCCTACACATATATTCAATGATAATGCAGTAAATATTTAGGCTACATATTTGCATAAACATTTACATACTCATAGTAATGCTATCCACAGCTATTAGATATATGCACATTGTAAATAATTCATCTTTATCTTTTAATAAACAGTGATTTTTAAGAAACAAATACATTTTAATTATATATTATAAAGGTTTTATTAAACAATAGATTGTGAAACAAAGTTTACAGTTTAAGTCTGTTACACTGTTGTTTATTTGTCCATTGCAGGATGGACATTTGTAACAGCACAAATTTTAGTCAGTAAGCATATACAAAAAAAAAAACTTAAATATGTTACTTTCAAGAAACAAAGATAGACTACATTGTTAATTTCTTCAAATCCCAAAAGGCTCTAAAAGGAATGACCCATAAATAGCATCATGTAAGCTCGAGCAGAGACAGTTGGGCATCTCCAGAACACTGCTACAAAAATTAACCATGGTAACCTCATTTTCCGCACCAAAACCATGTATTACACTTATTGCTACTTCTGTAAAACATAATACAGTTATTAATTTAAAAAATGATACATGAGACCAAGTAAGACGCTTTCTCTTGACTGAAGGAAAAAACTTACCTGAGTAAACCAAAACGGCCACACAGAGCAATATTTTGTAAATCCACATGTCGCTTTGGATAGTTTCAAGTGACCCTGCCAAAATAAACGAGAGATATCAGAAGCCTGGTCGTTTTCCTGCTTTGAATAAGACTATTTGTCAGAGCTCGTCTCTAAGTGGCTGTAGCTGACTCTTGCGGACAGTGAGCGAGCGCGCAGTGAACTGACTGAAGATGAGCGCGAGCAGAGAGACTCTACCTCACGCGCTCCCTCCCCTTTCACTCAGCCCATTTAAAGTCGCCTCGCCACTGTCCGTTTTTCCACACAATATTATCGCATATTATCGCATTTCCTGATAGACACCGAGGCTGTTGAACCGGTCCGGGAAGTAAAATAAATGCAAATTGTTTATATTGTGTTGCCTGTCTAATTTATTGGAGCGGATGGAAAGTGTTGAGGAGATGTCAACACAGCTGTGTGATGCTGACTAACCTCCCTGAGGGTGTTTGCGAGGAAAGTTGTGAATTGATAAACTCTGGGCCACTCAAGTTGTTTTCGTTTGGAAGACGCGGTGGCTTATTTTACATTTGGTTATCGGCAACCCTTTTAGTCATGAACTCTTTTAATTATCAATCACGTTCACAAACATGCTGTCATTTTACTGCGTTACAAATGGCAATCTTAGTTCATGTCAAAATATTGTAGATAATACATTTTCCACAGTTTAGTTTTTCAGATTAAATTGATTACTGATATTAGTCACATAATATATATAAACAGTAAAATCAATACTATTGTAAAAATTTAACTAGTTTTATTGTCAGACTTCCAATAATTTAAATGTGTATATATAATTATATTGTAGTATTTCAAATGACAGTAAATAGTAAAATTATGAAAAGTATCTAATAAGTGAGGAGTACTTTGAGGAAGATTATGAAGGGCCTTGTAGGATTTAAATCAAACTTCGCTTATTAGTACAAACATAAAACACGGGCATATACACCTATAAATTACTCACATATACATGTATACTATTGTGTTCAAAAATATACATATGAAATACACATGCACACTATTATGAAACACCAATATATATCATGCATATACACTTGTGGAAAAATTTGCGTATACACATAATCTTGACCCATGCATACACCTATTTGCATACATAACATAGCATAATATATATAGGCATATACACACACACACCTGTATTTCGTGCTGCATTATTTATGGAACATAAAGGGAAAGAAAGAAAGAAAGAAACTTTAAACTAACTAAATATATACTTATGTACCGCAGCAGAAATTGGTTATCATGCTAAGTAATTTTAATCTATAATGTATTTATGTGATCCTTTCAGATGTTATTCTTGTAATTTGTTTTATGGATTGATACCAGCAGGCAAGTCCTACATCTGTGAAATTTTTCTGAACAACACAACATATGAAGTTTTAAATTAGCAACTGATTTCTGCTGAGAGATGGAGCTCATCTACTCATTGTAATCAGAAGCTTACAATAGTGATGTCACGATGAACATAACTCATCTTCCCGTGCACGCATTTCAGATGGAAGAGAGAGATGAGAGCAGGTTGGAAGCACGAGTTGTTTATTAAACAGCACTACACTCAAGATGCTCTCCTCTCCTCTTGGAACAGAAAGAGCTCTCTCTATTGTGCTCCATGATGGAAATACTCTCCATCTGTTTATTTGTGGTACGTTCATTTTCAAACAGGTATTCCAGGCTGTTTTGCTTTTGGATGGATTTGAACTTTTTTGTTTGGATATCAATTTTTCACTCGGTTTGGCATGTTTGTGTATGGCTGGTTGTTTAAGCGCGATGTGTTTGTATTAGTTTAGTTAATAGCAGTAGTGTTTATGTGAATGTCCTCAATGAGTCTGTGATCGTATTGCTTCTCCTTCCTCTGATGATGGAAGAACAAACTACAAATGCCAAACGACATGCCTGACGGCCTCATGGGAGCAATCAGTCACTGTGTGCGTGTATCTTACACTGATTCCAGGGGTGTCAGTCCACATTCTGTCCTCTCTTCTCTCCACACCTCTGGGTGAATCTCACAACACATCCAGATCACATTTCAACTATAGAATTAACATAAAAAAAACACATAAAATTATATTTTGCAAAATGACAGTGAAGATGTTTTTACGTTTTGAACACATTTTCAAGACAATTAAACATTTCACCAGAGAATTTGCATTACGGGAAAGCATCAGGACATTTTTTTCCCAATTACTCCCTATGTCACTTGCTTAGGTTCAGTAATTTTACTTTAATGGCAATGTACATGTCCTTTTCAATGCAATTAAAGTGAATTAACTTGACATAAATATAGGAGCCGAATAAAAATGTCCATCTTGCAGTGGAATAAAATTTCAGATGGCACTTTGCAAATAATTTTCATTAATAAGACACATTTGATTTTGGGATAAAATGTCCCACACATCCTAACATCCTAACTAACATCCTCAACTATTGCATCATACCAAGACAAATGACTTCTAGATGTTTCTCGGCTCCAAAACACTGTTAGTGTGAACGTTCCTTTAATCCTCTGCTCTTCCTGAGGTGCTGTCTATCTCCTTCTCTGCCAACATCTGAGTGACTCTCAACTCTAAAAAAACAATGTAACAACATGGATCAACATGTCAGGAGCCCTTGGTCTGCGTAAAGAGGTTTCAAACTAAACTAAAAGCAGATGCATGTAGATTGCACAAGCTGACATCAGAAGAATCCCACTGTTGAAGTCAGAATTACGAGATCTGTGGTCAACCAGGCCACTTAGTTGCGTATAAGTTTGCAATAACTGCGCGCAACACATATGCGGAGATTGGCAATAAATTAAGAAACATTCATTAAAGGACATTTATAGGAAGAGAAAAGACATTGATCAGATTGGGAATTTAACAAAGAATTTGCTTCACAGCCACATCAGTGAATTAGAGCAGAGGATTTCATGATGCATTCAGGGTGGTCAGAACCAGACATCTAAAGGTCACTTTCAGTCTTCAAGGAAGAAGTTTTGAAAGTGATCCTTAATTAAAGGGAACGTGCATAAATTGTCCATGTGGAATCTGTTACTTCATTATGAATGCACAAAGGTACAGCTGTAATTCCCACATAACATGCTACTTTGTGAAAGTGAATCGCATGAATCATATTCATAATCTGCTGAAGTTGCAACAGGCTTGATATCTGGATCGGAACACAAACAGAGATTTTGCCACATGTGGTTTGGTCTATGTGTTTAGCCCTTGTTCCCACAAATAAATAAAACAACAGACTAATTCACTCTAGTGTGTGTCTGGTGTCTAATGAAGACCATGTGCAGTGAACACAAACATATAATGAGTCATTCAGTGTGGTGCTGATGTGGTAAAGATGTAAAGAGCTACAGACAACAGACTAATTTACCTTTCAGTCAACACAGGGAGGTGTCATTGCTGCTGTGCAAATAAACATACACATATTTACACATATCTATCTACAGTATCTGTCAATCTCTCCATTTATCATTGATGAATCTATCCATCCATATCACGTATCAGTCCATCTATCCATTTCCCAGTTTATTATTTATCAATTTATCCATCTACCCATACAGTACATCCATAATCTATCCATCAATTCATCCATCCATCATCTACATTCTATCCATCATCCATATCACGTATCAGTCCATCTATCTACCCATCTATCTATCTATCATCCATTTTTCCATCCATCATCTATAACTTCATCCATCCATTTTCATCTTGTATCAATCCATCTATCCATTTCCAGTTTATCATCTTTCAATTTATCCATCTACCCATTCAGTACATCCATAATCTATCCATCAATTCATCCATCCATCATCTACATTCTATCCATTCATCCATAACATGTATCAGTCCATCTATTTATCTTCTATCAATTTATCCATCCACCCATACATCCATAATCCATCCATCCATCATCTATCATTCTATCCATCCACCCATCTATGAATTCATTAATTTATCTGTTTATTATCTTTCAATCTATCCATCCACCTATCATCCACCCAACTATCCAACCATTCATCCATCAATTCATCTATCATCTATTGTTCTATCCATCCATCTCAATTCATCCATCCACCTGTCCATCAATCAATCAATCAATCAATCAATCCATTTATCATCCATCATTTCATCCACCCATCCATCTATCATTCTATCAATATATCTACGTCATGTATCGGTCCTTCATCCACCCACCCATGTATCAATCAATCAATCCATCTGTTTATTAACTATCACTCTATCCATCCATTCACCCATCTATCATTCCATCCATTTATCTGTTGACCATCTATCATTCTATCCATCCATGTAACTATCATGTCTATCTTCTATACATTCACTTCTATACAACTGCTCATTGATGATAAGTTGTTTGCATTAATTATGTTTAGGAATAAAAAGATCTAGATTAGAATATGGCCATGCAAAACAAGGCATTGTGTGCTTTATAACAACTAATAGATATCCAATATGGAACATGCTAATAAGCAACTAATAAAAGTAAAGATCGTTCCCTAATTTAAAATGTTACCCTACACCTTGTTTGCAGCTTAAGTAGAATCTGAATTCAGACCCGAGAAACTGATTTGGAAACTGAAAGGCATTTTTAATTCAATTCTGTGTTGTGTACAGACCTGCTAAATAAATATTATAATTGGTTGACAAAAACCTTGCAAACTGTCAAGTCCTGTGTAGCAGTTTAGTAATTAGAAACACAGAAGACTGATAAGAACCAGCACTGTGGATTCTGGAAATTACATAATGTTAGCCAATCAAACTTTCCATTTTGAGGATGTATGTAACGTGTGTAACATTTATCAGATGGTCTGTGAACGGTCAGAAAGAGAACCATCTGAAGTCAATGCTACACACACACACATAACACTGCTGTAATAAGCAGGAGTGGAAAACAAGGCAGACAGTCTATGCAGACAGAATGATGATGGTATTAAGAGAAAAGTGCCCCATGTGGAAAACTAAGAGAATCTGATAAAAGTATAGAATGGGGAGATGGAAATTATGACACATGGAGAGAGACAGACAAGGCAATTTTCAAGCATAAAAAAGCATAGGAGGTTAGTTCCTGAGGGTGCTAATAGATTTCCTGCAGCTTTGTAGAGATTTGTCATTCAGATCTGCTGCACGTTTCAGCTTCAGCTGCAGCAAATTACCTGAACCCGTTTCTGACCTCCAAGAACTCACAATATCCTGGCAACCCCTCCTAAAATACATACAGACACACTTAAATTTCGCCTCCCCCCACACACTCAAAATGTTGAGCAGGTATGTGGAACACAAAAATGATACAATGATATGCAGTCACTTACAGCTGCATTTGAGCATCCTGCGGTGAAGCTTCCAGGCACAGTAAACAGAAGAGTCCTCTTCAAATAAACACACACTTCCTGTGTGTGACTCTCACTCTGGATTTGAGATAGCTGAGAGCTGACACTCTTCTTTGTGATGCACTTTCCTTTGAAAAAAGATGGAAAATAACTTGATAAGTTATTAGAAATCTGTAAACTGACTTATCACAATTAATGACAAAACCATATTTAAAACGGTACTTTTTTAAAAAATCATGAAATGTGTTTATTTCAAACAAAACCCACGTTCCCCATTAAGTCATCTCTGTCTCTTTCATTTTTTTAAATCCAAAACGTTTTGAAATGGATATAGGAATCAGTCTATCAGAGGAAATTGAATAATAATAAACATTTATAACATTGTGAACAGTGAATAGAGAGTTTGTTTCAGTTACAATGAATTTGTTCATTTTTGAAGTAGTTTCACCAAAGCAAAGTTTAGGATGTTTTTTATGTTCCTTTATAAACAGTTTTGTGCTTTCTTTTGGACAGTAAGTCTCCAGAACTTTCTCAAAGTCACGTTCATTTACTTCACACGGCAAAAATGTGTACGTCAAGTCAAATATTTATGGGTGTTACCATACGAAAGCCATAATACATTGTATGTAGAGTGGACAGAACGGCCTCATGACAAAGCCATTGTGTTTGTGTCAAGTAGTGTTTGGAAGTGGCATCCTTTACCATAGACTTGTCACGTCACATGACCTAACAAACATCCCAAGAACTTTAGTACACTAATATTAACACAAAGGATCAAACTAAATCAAAAAAGTATCAAAATGTATATATAAAAAGAAAAGAAAACAAAATAAAATGATTAATGGAACATTAAACCAGTTCTCAGATCAGACTGCTTTAAAGTGTAAGGACTGGAGACTATATATATATATATATATATATATATATATATATACACATACATAAAAAAACTTCCTCATATCTTCATTTATCTTCTCATAAAATAAAAAAATAAATATAAGTAGGTATGGCTGAAGTCTCACAGAATTAAAACATAAAAAAAGCAATAAAATAAAATATAATACAATTTAGCAAACCTGATCAAACACGAACCAACTGTTGTGAGAAAGTTTCAAGTTGTTTCTCAGATCACAAAACATTTCAACATTTTATTGTGATTGCTTTATTATACAGCCACACTGAATAACATACATGTGAAAGTACAAAATAATATTGACATTGGCTTTAAATGAGAAAATGTAAGAAGGATAAAGTGAGTTCTGTATGCACAGTATACAAACATGTTGTTCTTTCTTTACTGTGTCTATAATAGACCTATTAGAGTAAAGTGTTTCAATCACTTAAGGCGATCCGAAGGAGCCTGGGTAAATGCAAACACTAATGAGGAGGTCGTAAAGCTTGTATCTTTCACATGGTGACTGCAAATGTTTGAATGCGTCCCATTTGGGGATAGTCTGGCGCACATTTGAAACGACAGAAAATGCTACTTTTTAAATCTTCAAAGAAACAAAGCCCAGGCCACCTCAGCTTGGACCCGAACACACAGTAAACACACACATCAGTCTCTCTCTACTCTCTAAGCACCTGTCAATATGCATCCCCCTAATTAGTCCTTTGATAGTCACCAGATTTGGAGGGTCCATTACAGGCAGCTGCACACAAGTCAGAAGGTCCTGGTCGACTTGAATCAAGGAGCTAGCCTGAGGGGAACACCGGTGAACTTCTGCACCAGGACCTGTGCGCACAGCTGGGCTCTGACAGACCAAAGAAATGGAGAATGCCAACTCACACCACTGACTAGCCCCAAACGGAATGTGTGGAATTTTTTTTTTTCACGGCACGGATTTTGGGGGAAATCCTGTGGAACAGATATTAGCATATATATGTACAGTATTTAAATCCTATAACCAATGTGGTTTATACAAATTAACCTGAATAAAATGTATTATGCATGAACTATATATATATATATATATACAGATAAATATTTATTTGCAAAAACATAACTAAATTTAAATGTTCAAAAATTTGGCTATTTATTATATTATATTATATTATATTATTTTGTTAGTTTTATTATTTTGTACCTAATCAAAATAAGCTAAATGTACTTTGATCGAGAATAACTGGAATGAACAATAAAAAATATATATAAAAACCTTTTTTGAAAATTGTTAAAAATTGAAAATTATCTATTAAAATAAAATACAAAAAAGGTAATATGTCACATTTCATTGTGTTCTCAAAATAATTCAAACACACAAAAGGGACACAGATGCTAAAAACTTTGTGAATGGTTTAGTGGATTTCTGCCGGCTCATATTTAGTGTGGTCCTACTTCTGACACCTACGCGCACAAACACACACCGTGAGGCACATGCAGTGTACAGTCACAAATCTGTGGGCATAAATACACACGCTACTCTTGGGCTTTTGGGAAGCATACAGTACCTACAGCGGCCCCATGTTTGCGTGATTAGCTCTTGATGAGGCAGTACTAACGCCATCTGTAAATGTTTTAGCTTACACACACACACTCACTCTCTCCTTTCAGCCCGATTAGGTCTGAAATAAGCACGATAGAGGTGCTTAAAACAAATGTCAGGGAGGTTTGTGTGCTCCTGGCCCTGCTAGCCTGCTATAATAATTACCACTGATGCTAAATGACCAACAGATGAGCCATTAGCTGTGTGTTATTCTGTCTTACATGTTTTCTTATGTGTATGACTTTGAATCCGTGTCTGGGTGTGTTGAATGTGTGTGGGAGGTTTCGTTAACGTTCTGTCATATAGTCATGGTTTGGTACCAGGAAACCAGTGGAACTAGTAGTTGCTGACAGAACATCATCTATCAAGTGGTCATATTGAAGGCAGCGCTGGAGGTCTGGTGGTGTTTCTGAAGGGCATAATAAATTAGCCAGCGGTATTGTTTTGCTCCTTGTGGTTGGTGCTGTGCCATTTTTTTCTTTTGTTAGGCTTTTTTAACATTGAAAAATACTGACAGAATTAAATATAAGGCTTTGTTCGCACTGACAGCTCATATGTCATTTTTAAGCAAATGTTGGCCTACAAATGTCTTGTTGGCCTACATGTAATGGCTATTAGATCAGAATTAGATTTAGAGTCGTAATTCGCCCAAAAATGAAAATCCTGCCATCATTACTCACCTTCATGTTGTTCCAAAACAGAATTTATTTCACCTATGGAACAGAAAGCAAGATTATTATTTAGAACATTTTCTATTTAATACAATGAAAATATACAGATTGCAAATACAATTTTAATGCAATCACATAGCTATTATTTAAATCTAAGACTATATTCACAATAACTGGAAGCTTAATCAAAATGTATTATTTTTAGCGCCTACTCACTTTTTCAGCATATTTCAGCATATTACGAGGCTTGGATATACAACATACATAAAAAAAATAGTGCTGTCAAGCAATTAATCGCATGCAAAATAAAGTTTTTGCGTCTGTGCTCTGAAGTTTTCAAATTTTATAACAATTTTTTGCGGAAAAGCCATTTTATGTTTGTGCTTAAAAGTGGGACATAAGGCTAAACAGTTTGATCTTCACAAATTTGAAATTAAAAAGTTGTTAAACTCATCAAGACACAGTTGAACGCACTTCAGGACTAGAGTTGAGGAGCTCTGACATACAACAAAGAAATTTGTTATTTTCTGTGTATTTTAGTTGCTTTTGATTGGATGCCTATACAGAACATCACATTTCTGAATGCATATTTCACAACACATCAGCGAGTTGAAACTTTGCATGCATGTTGTAAGGATTTCAGAAATGAGGTTCCAGTAATTCCTCCCTGTCAATAGTCACTCACCCTGTGTGAAAGTACAATGAAAGAATCTAGATCATTAGCAAAGAAT
>JAUCNO010000318.1:4265325-4282479 GCA_032353835.1 Enteromius viviparus | reverse complement strand
GCCAAGTGATTAGCACACCTGATTCTGATCATTTGAATGGGTGAGCGAAAACTTTTGGTAATATAGTGTATATACTGATTTGTGTGTGTTTTAATATATTTAATAGCAATTAATTGTTTGACAGCACTTAAATATTTTCAGAATGCTGTATGTCTGTGCATTTATATATAGGCTACATATTAAATATAGATAACACACACACATATATTATTTAAACAAAATGTTATTTTGAATGTGATTAATTTTGGCAGCACTAAAAAAATATAAAACATACAGGGCCGGATAGGGATTAGATTAAGCCAGGACTAGACCTTTGCTAATTTAGGACATTTACATTTTTTTTTAAACATGTCTTACACAAATGCATTATCTGTGAGCATTTTAAGACCAAACAATGACAAAAATGTATTGTGTAAAAGTGCAAGCTTTTTCCAGTTTAGACAGCTCTTAACATTTATTTTAAACCCTGTTCGGGAAACTGCCCCATAATGTACAATAATTCTCCCTATTTTCCATATTTTGACTTCAAAATCTAAGTTCAGTTTAACATTTTTTTATTAAATTACATTAAACCAACCCAAAAAGTCAAGCTGAATTTCATATAAAGAATTTCAAGTCATCTAAACTCCTTCATTTCCAAACCAAATTGCAATCTGTTGTTTTAAATTGTGTACCATTTTATCAAACATTCCCCAGGTTGGCACAAAGGCCCTGGTTTCCCTTTCCTGATTGCTAGAAATTCCCATGGTAGAATGTCATTACTCTTGACAGCAACAAGAAGACTAATAAAGGAGAACTTTGGGATTCGTAATGTAGATGTAATGGCTACAAATCCATCCTATGGCTTATATGGGTCTTGGCAATTTAATGAGTCAAAGAGAATGAAACGTAACAGTCAATGAGGTAAGAGTAGATGATTACGCGATCATGTTTCAGCCTCTGTTCTCCGATTGATTTTACACATGAGCGTATGCCCTGCACAACTGCCAATTGAAGTTATGCTTATTGCACATCTACTAGAACTAGAAAAGCGGGGCTGCTGGCACATTGAGTGTGCATGTTTATTTGACTGGTTCTACATTGCCGTCTTACTCATTCTACCATTAAAAAAAAAAAAAAATCTCCAGAGGATCATTACAAGCCATATTACATATTAATGACTAATTGCCATACAGCTCAGTAATGAGAATAACATGTTGCTCCTAATGATCTGAAAGGTCTGGCAGTCATGAACGCTGGCTCTCACTTTAACACAGAACACAGAATACAATATATACTCATCAATATTTCATTACACCTAAATTAAAACTAATTCTCCTCTCTCTGTGCAACAAGGCTGTGCAATTTGAGTGGTTGCACAGATCTTTACAATTAGCCAGCGAGGCATGAAAATTACCTAAGGACAAAGACTGGGCCCTGTTGTATTGTTTAATAAAGCACCACATCGATATTTAGTTAAAGCTGCACTATTAAGACGCTGAAGACTTGCAGCTAGTTTCATGCACTCTTGCATTTATTGCTTGCAGGTGAGTCTTGCAGTGGTCACTGTACAACTGTTTACTGCCATTACTCATGTATTCAAGTTGTTAACCATGCATCAGGACAGTTTAATATAATTTTTTCCCCCCAGTACCTGCAGGCCAATAATTATTTCATGTTTCAGCTAAAAACCAATCATGCAATAACAACACACTTAAAATATTTTAAACACTATGAGTAAGTATGGCATCACAACATGTGGTTGTTTTTGTGATATAGTGATTATCTGAAATAATTATCACAAATCATCAACACAACTCAAACAAGTTTTTTTATTTGATCTTTAAAAAACCTATATATAAAATATAAAAATAATATAAAAATATAATCTAAAACATAGTGCTGTCAAATGATTAATAATGTTGAATTGCATTCAAAATATTTTTTTTGTTTACATAATATGTGTTTTTGTGTAATTCATTGTTTTACAGCACCAAATAAAATAATAATAGTAGTAGTAATAATAATATAATACAGTAAAATATCAATCTAACATTAAAAAAATTAGTGAGCTTTAGATTTTTGCAAATATAAACATTAAAATAAATTAATACATTAAATAATTGTGCACATCTTCATTGGTAAAGCATTATATTCTTCATACTTGACACGCGTTTCTATTCTTTACCACAACGCTGTAAAATCTTGCTCAAAAACGCACAAAATTTAACATGCATCTCTTTATTTAAACAATGCAAAACATGGTGGGAAATGGAAAACCTGTAATTGCTTTGTTAACACCAGCAAAATGTTTACATGTAGTCCTAAGGCAAGAATTTGGACTTACATGTCATAAAATAGATGCAAAATATTGAAAGTTACCTACTAAGAGGTGAACACAGGATTGCTTGTGTCCTTGGTCGAACTTGTTACTCTCTCCAAGCACAATCTGTGCTTTATTAAGAGACAGGAACTATTCCGTGACCCTCACACTCCTTACAGAAACAAACAGCACCCTTACAAATCTCAAACCTGCACTGACCAATTAAGTTTCAGTGCACAGAGGTCAGAGGTGAATCCAGAGTGTTAGTCTGGCTCTGTGTGTGAGTCTGTGTGGTTGTATAACCTTTTTTACTGGCAGCTACTACACCTCCTGCATCAAAAATAAAAACATCATTAAAATAACGAACAGCTCTAACTAAAAAAGTCATGATAAACATATATAGGAAATTAGGTACTACATTATGATTAAATTCATTGACAACTTCCCTGTAAACTAGTTTAAAAAATGTGTACACTAAGTGTCAAACGTTTGGGGTCAGTACTTTTTAATGTTTTAAAGAAGTCTCTTGCGCTCACCAAGGCCAGATTTACTATTGTGAAATAATATTGTAATTTAAAATAATGGTTTTCAATTTCAACATTTAAAAATATTATTTATTCCTGTGATGCAAAGCTGAATTTTCAGCATCATTACTTCAGTCTTCAATGTGATGTAATTCGTCTTATTATCAATGTTAAATCCAGTTAAACCAATAAATAAAAAATAAAAAAATAAATAAATGTATTTACTGTCACTTTATATCAGGTAAATGCATGCTTGAGTGAATAAAAGCATTCATGTCTCAAAAAAAGTATCTGTTAAAGCTGTTTGAAAGGCAAATGATCGTCATACCATGTATTGATTTGATTTAAGTAAATTTACTAGCACTATTTCTGAAATATCTTCATGTTTTCTGACAAATAATACCTAACAAGATGTACTAAACAGCATATGTGACCATTGCCAAACCTGCCACGAGTCCTATAATTGGTTGCTGAGACTAGTCAGGGGCCCCAGAGGCCTCAGTGGCCCCACACAAGACCTCAGTACTGGCTCACATTAAAGGGCCTAATGTTAATCTGATCCCTCAGATGCCTTTGCAATATAATTCCAAGGGATTGTTTGTCAGCCAAGCGAACATTGCAAGTTCGATCGCTTAGAAAACTAATAGCACACCTCAAACCACACGATTGATGATTCTATTACAAACAAATAACACATGTCCAGCCATTGTGTAATGACTAAAACACAATGCTGAGACCAAACCTAAATACATATATGTGTAAATTTCACAGATACACACAAAGGACAGGCTTTTTGTATGTGTATATATAAATTTTCTAAATCCCAGTGGATAACCTAAACAATACATGGATCTGTGTTCAACTCTCTGACAGTTTCTACAACCTCCCAGTGTCCTTGAAGTGTAATGAATACTGTTATTATTTAGACTTTGATTATCTCCGCTCAGGTTTTGCAGAGGATAGTGTCGTGAGGTCATATCTACCGGGTAGCAAAGCAATAGAGTGTCTCTTATATCACACCGTGTTTGTTATTGGTCCATAGCTTGCTTGTTTTGAGATGGTAACTGCGCCCCGGGTCACAAGCTGTGCATCGACGACAAGGGATATCTGATTACGGTGACCCCATGCCCCAGATAACCATCTCCAACCCATCCGCCGGCCCTAAAAGCATCCTGAACATCCAGTAAACCGCTCTCCAAACACCACTGAAGAAATGAAACGATAGTCTCTTAAAAGCGGGAGCGTGGCGCACACACAGACACACATGCATCTGGACCTCTTTTGCTCGATGGGTCGGAAATAACAGCCCAGGCCTGTCGTCATAGATAGCCTGTTAAAAGCCATCAAGAAGCCAGGAAAGGGCTCCAGAAGATTCGCTCTCCCAAAATCTGGACTAAGGTCCACGCTCCGTCACTCTCAATTAAACGTTGTTTCATCTGCCGGTGGGGATGTCCTCTTAGTGGTTGGGTGGGTGTGTTTTCTGACTCTGTCTGTTCATAAGATGGGCAGAGTCCACAGGAAATTACTGTTTTATGGTTGTGCTAACTTTTAGAAGGGCACATTCCTGGGTGGGCATTCCTTGAGCGACTTACACTAAAATAGAAATCGTATTATGTGACATAAAAATTTAAATGTCCCATGCGTTATTTTATTTGTGGAGACTTGGCATAATGTTAACGTTAACGGCAAGTCTCCCGGAAGTTCCAGGAGTCTCCCGTAGTGGCTCCCTGATGCCCACAAATTGTATAAAATATCCTGGAATTTGCATAACATTTGCATAATGTAAAAGGTAAATACCTCCTGAATTAAACAGGAGATCTATTCAGGACTATATGTATACATATATATATATATATATATATATATATATATATATATACACACACATATATATACACACACACACAAACTAGCCATCAAAACCTTTCATTAGTTGTAACCTAAAACCAAAATGGTTTCATATCTACTATGAACTTTTTGATCCACTTCAAATACTGACTACTGTGTGTGATGCTAACGTAATAAATGTTAAAATGGCGCCAAAATGATTAGCATGTTGCTAATACTTTTAATAGCCTATTTATAGTGTTTAAGCAAAATGCTAATGTGTTTACCATGATGCTAATACTGTTAAAAAGACATTAACTTAACTTAAACACATTTCGCCGCTGAAAAAAAGTATGTTTTGAAGATGGGCATGCTGGTTAAAGCTGGTCCTTTAGGACCAACATAAAACATTATCGCAGCTTCAAAACAAACTTTACCAGCATATGCTGGTTTCTTTTAACAGCGTTCGCAATGCCAACATTATTTAACATGTTGTAAGTGTTTTTTTTTATCATGTTTCAGCACTTAGCTAATCACTATTAGCATGTATTCACTGTTTGCATGTGTATCATATTGGAAGTTCAGTTTCCTATTACATGGTTACTGGCCAGTGTGAATTATAAACCACATTCAGATTTATATATATATATATATATATATATTTATATTTAAATACATATATTTATATATATGCCTTTGTTTGGATTGCTGGGACCATTTGGATGGATGGATGGATAGATAGATATATAGATTAACAAAGACACAAAATACAATATTAAACCCAGAGGTAGTAATGATAAACTTTTATTGTGAATATACTGTATTTGCACAAGAATTACACATTTGTAAACTTTACAAACGTTTTTGTTTTATTTTCTTGAACAACATTATTGTACAAATGTATACAAAATCATTTCAGGCGTGTCAAGTTCCACAAAAGAATATTATATATATGTATAGTTAGGCGAGCGGGGCTTTAGAGGCACATACCACGCCCCTTGCCCCTCCCCACCAATGAACACACACGAATCAAAGAGTGACTTCGACACACACTCAGGAAAAGAAGCGCAACCTCAGTGAAAACTTTCCTGCACACCGAGCACCAACACCAGTAAATACAGACACATGGCAGCCCTATGAGGCAGCAGCTGAGAGCAGCATTCAGAAAACATACAATAAATACACGCATCCAATTCCTCTTTACATGAGGGGGGTCACGTCTGTACACGTGTAACCTTTCATGCGAGGGTCGAAATGTCAAAGAGCATCGCGGGAGCACCATGCAAACCTGAACACACTTAAAAATGCCTGTCCCCTCTTATGTAAAGTGGAATGCTTTTTATGAAACAGATTTTTTTACTTTTTGGAATCATGATTTAGACGCTGGAGTGTCTTTTTTCCCATTCTTAATTAACCGATTTACAATATACTCTTTAAAATAAAGGTACGTTATCAGCTACTATAAGCTTTACCGCCAATTGGATATTCATTTAATAAAAGGTTTTTGTAAAGGAAAGAATTTCTTTAGATGATTAAAATATTTTTCACACTAAGAAAAAAAATGGTTTATTTGAAGGAATAGTTCATCATCAAAAAAAAAAAAATACTAGCACTTAGTTATTCCAAGATGTAGATGTTTGTTCATCAACTGAATAATTTAATCAAAATTTTGCATTATCACTTACTCACCATTGAATGCTCTAATGGGTGCCGTCAGAATGAGAGTCCAATAAGAGCTGATAAAAATATTACAATAATCCACAAGTTATGACTCCAGTCTATCATATAACATCTTGCGACGTGAAAAGTTATGTTTGTAACTGAGTTTTCTATTCATAATATTGTTTTCTCCAGCAGAAAACTCTGTTTACAAATCTGAAACAGTTTGAACTAAACACGTTTAATTTTGATCTGAGGACAACAGCAAACAGAAGCATCATCAAACACGCAACATTTCCTTGCACAAAATGTTAACTGATGGACTGGAGTCACGTGGATTACTTGTGAATATCGTTATATTTTTATTAGCTATCATTCTGACGGCACCCATGCACTGCAGACTATAAAACTCATCTAGATCTATTTATTTAAGAACTATTCGCTGAAAAGGAACCAAAAATGCTTTATGATTTTATTCTACTTTTTAAAACCTATATTTTTAAGAGTATGTCATAAAACATTTTTGTGTGTGTAATATTAAAAGTAAAATAAAATTTCTTGTACTCCATCATGATGGATAACATATGAAAACACTTTGTTTTGAAGCGAGCCAATAAAATCCCCAGATGAATGCTACTTTTAGGTATTTCGCCGTTCTTGTCTAAGCGTGCAGGCACTGCCAGATTTCAAGTTTTTAGTTGTAGAATAATCATGTCATTAACCTGTTTCATGTTTTGCAGAAGATATTTGGTCGGACATGGCATGGGATCACTTTGCGTTCAAACGGTAAAGCGGTCTCTGTGGGGTTTGTATGCGTTTAAACCCGGTATAGTTTGTAAAGAGTAGAGTTAGTTGAGCTCTCTTGGATCAAATCACATCTCACGTCGTCGTTTAGTGAGGTATTTAAATGTTACATCCTACAGCCTCCACCCCAGGCCTGAAATGAGAAATCCAGATCCTGAAAGCCTCAGAGGAGTCCAAAAACGTCTGTAATGATTCATAAATGCACTGCATATTTAGGTCTGTAACTCAATGCTACATCAGTGAAGACAGAAAGAAAAATTCATCTCATTCCGAAGGAAAAAGCCTGACGTGGACGCACAGGTGCGAGCGATATTTTGCGAACATCAGTAAACTAAACACACACTTTACTTTAAATCTACCTCGTGCGTTTCTTTACATTTCATTCTCATTTGGCAATCACCATGACATTAAACCTTCCGCCTTTAATTTCAGTTGCACTTAATATCATCACTGTAATTACACCACTTTAACAGCCTCCTCATCAAAAAGGCTTTAACAAAGAAATAAGAATTAATTTTTTTGCATGAATGACAAGCCATAGAACTCATGCAAACACTGATTGTAAGTTTATATTTTAAAATAGACAAAGCTTTTATGCCGTCAAATGTTAAAACTTATCTGAAACAATGAGAGAAACATGTTATTTTATTCATGGATACTTGGCCTTTGGATAGTAATGGATAAATATTTTATTTTTCATATCTCTAGGCATTGCCATTGGTTTTTTGTTCTTCTTCCAGAACATTCAAAGGAACACGGAAATGTTCCCCCGTTGGCAATAGCTTTGATTGATATTGTCTAATCTCATGCACGGACTTTCTATCAAATAAATAAATAAATAAAACAAACATACATTCAACCATCATAAATGCACGATTCTCCAGAGTCGAGCAGTTTTATAACCTGTTATGTGCTGTGTTTTCGCATAGTGGTTCAACATGTGGATGTAATAGCTGACACGCTTGTGATATCATGTCTGTCTTGCTGGAACAAAATCTGACAGATGAAGTATCTGGACGACGTACTGTAAAACACGCCATCGTCTGATAGCAGGGGCCCTGCAGAAGAGATGGGGAGGGTACAAAGCACATTCAACATGCTCTGGACACTTGAACGCAAGCGTGTGACTTCTGACATGACAAAAAAAAAACTTTGCTGTACTAATTGGAGCCGGTTCAGTCTTTAGAGCCGTCTGTGTTTCGCATCAGATGATGCACTCGTATGTGGTTTCGTAAATGCGTAAAAAAAAAATAACAACAAAAAAAATTAACGCCGTTAACACGTTATTTTTGACAGCCCTAAAAAAAAATACATATATATATATATATATTCTGTATAAAGAAAGTCTATACTGATTTTCTCCCCAAAACATGCAATTTATTGTAACATGATGGCAAAAAATATCTAAAATATAATAAATAATGATATATTATTCAAATAAATAAATAAATAAATAAAACTATGTTTCAAGTATACACACAACACCACTGTTTAAAACTTTGGGATCAGTAAGATTTCTTTTTTTTATACTTTATTTAAAATATTTAAAATTATGTAATATTATGCAATAAAATACTACGTAAATATTATTCAGCAAGGATGCATTTAGCAGACATAACAGTACATTTGAACATTTTGTCATTGAAATTAAATTACATTTAAAAATTTTAAAATATAAAGAGCTTCTTTTTGAATTGTAATAATATTTTGCTGTGTTTTTAATAATAAATGCAGCCTTGGTGAACATAAAAAACTCTTTCAAAAGCATTACCAACCCCAAACTTTTCAGTGGTACTGCATTTATATTCATATCTTTTAACTTTGCGGTAAAATATGACTTACAGATTTCTTCATGAGATTCCCCCTACTGCACATACCAGAGAAAACAGAGAACATAAAACAAGAAAAAACAGCCCTTGATGGGCCTAAAGGGCTTGGGTGTGACATCACTGACCTACTACTGGTGCAAAGCTCACTTCCAGCTGAATTCATAATGAGCTCCAGAGCTGAACAGTCTTTCCTGTCCCATTAAACCCTGCTTCAGATCCAGGCTGGTGCTGCGAGCCGTCTCTGACCACATTGTTGACACATTATAACAGCCTGTTTGTGGCACTAAATATTTTGCATGTACCATTTCTGTGCTCATAATGTGATTCTGTGTTCCAAAGTCGAAAATATAAGTGTATATACGTCTCTCGTGTCTGACTGTGTTGCTTGTTCTGGTTGGTCTGAGAGGGCAGTATTTGGCAGTGAGTTGATGAGTCGTGTCAGTTGAATCTGCATTAGTCGTATTGTTTTGGGTTGACTAACAAACAATCTTAGGTCATATAGTCGAAGTGTGGTTATGTTGTGGTTTGTGTAATAAGCAGTTCAGTCAGTAGTTGTTGTTTCTAGTCTGTAGATGTGCTCTGGTCAGGACAAGCAGCTTCTGGTTCCAGTAAGCAGCCAGAGTAGAAGGAGCTGAAGAGCCAGCATCGGCCAGAGAGACGGACTCAAACTACAGCCTCCACCACAGTCAGAAGCGTCCTCCTGCGGTCAATACAGAGACGTTATTGATTGCAACCTCACATAAACACAACTACATAATACAGTCAGGTCAGACAAAGCAGCTTAAAGGTCCTTGCACATCAAATCTGAAATATTCATTTACATTTTTTCATATTTGTCACTTTCCTATCAAAGTGCTTGCTACGGATGCGAAAAAGACAGTTGTAATTTTGTTGTAACTAAGTATTTTTTAAAGTGTGAAAATTTCATACAAGAATTTCATACATTTTTTTTTTAAACATTGCATTTGGTTTGTTTTTGGTTTAAGGTGGCCTGTCTGTTTTAAATTGTGCTGTATTGTTAACTAAAACTAAAATTCGAGGCTGAAATAAAATGTAATACAATGTAAAACAATAGTAGTAGTAGTATAGTACAAAATAGTAATAAAACATTTCTAATAATTTCTAATCGTTTAGTTCATGTTGTTATTATGCTTTGTTTTTAATAGTTTTTTTTATGTTGCTCAAAACTACAGTAAATGTTGATAAAGTTGAAGTTGGATAACTAAAAATACTTAAAACATACAAAATGAAATAGAATTAATAAAATGGTAAAAAATAAAATAATAATTATAAATGAAAAAAATATAAAAAAATACTAAAACTACTAAAGAAATAAAAAATAAAAGTTAAAATAAATCAAATTTATTTATAAAAATAAATAACATTTAAATAAAAAGCTAAGTCATAAATATTGCAGTGGCATACAAATAAACCTAAATTAACATAACACCCACTTACAACGTCACTGAACCATTATTTTACTATCTTTGAAATTTTTAACTTTTTGTTTTAAAGATATAAAGATATAGATATATATCCACACTAGTCAACATTTGAAGTGGATTAAAACCTTTTACTCAAAGTTGTCCTAAAACCCAAAATCAAAATGTGCTCTTGTCTTAAGGACAACTTTGATTAACTTTTTTGATCCTCTTTAAATGTATACATATAAAAAACAACTACCAGCAGTTGTTTTGTTCCAGCAGGAAGAAGATTCATAAAGAATGCCACTCATTCGCAAAACTGTCTACAATAGGCGAAATGAAAAATATATTATGACTATCAAAACATGTCTTGGCTGAAGTGAAAAGGAATAAATCAAATCAATGACACGCATGCAAAAACTCTTGCTGTAGAAATAATGCACGACTCTGACTGATGGTCTATGTTCTGGTCTTCTGAAACAAGTCTTGCGTGCTAGAGTATGTGCGTGAAGGGCTTGCCAATGAAAGTCCTGGGATGCCCCAGGTTTGAGAGGCATAGGGGCGTATCATCAACGTTAGGACGGAAACACATCTGGAGTTTCCTATGTTTATTCCACAGAAAATCTCTCAGGGAACTAGCTGAAAATGCACTTCCTACTTTCACAGCAGGAGGAAAGCAGTGGCGTCCTGCCTCTAGATCCATACAGAGGCAATGAATAAACAATATTTTAACCTGCACCTACTGTAGACTCTTATATGACATGACAACCAGATAAAGTCTAGCATGCAACAGTTAATTCAATAAAGTGTTAAGAAAGAATCAAATAAATAGTTTGAAATACAAATGGCAGCACACAATAAGGTAAAACTGACCATCAAACACAAAGCAGAAACAGCAGGAAAATGATGGATGGGTAATAGGTCAATGATGAGCAGCCACTGACTGGACACAAAGGCTCATCCTAGCAATGACAGGCATGATGAGCAACCAATGAGCATTCAACGTGCAAACAGAAAGGAAACGAATGTTAGTTTAAAAAAGAAGAAAAGCAAGCAGTGAATGAAGGAGATGCTTTTATTAATAAAGATCTAACTTACATCTGCGTTGTTGTCAAAGCAGACGTCCGGCCCTTTCCTGTACCGAGGGTTCTGGGCCAGCACACATGGATCAGGACCAGTAGCTGAAAGAAATCTATAAGGACAACAGCCAAAATTTCTAAAAAGAGTTGGACAGGCTTAGATACTTGAGGAATAATTCAATTTAAAATTTTTCCGTGTTTTTGTTGGGTACTTAGCATTTATGACCATTTATGACGTTTTCAGCCAAAAAACAAAACTTTATATGCCTTTTGACTGCTCATTTACATGACAATGGCATTTTGGGGACTGAACATGCATATTTTTGAAAATGGGTTTCAAGGTGCAAGTTTTTGAAAATGCTACATTTAAACACCAAATGGGGGAGTCTTTGAAAATGGCATGTGTCATGTGGATGCGTACAGTACTACCACCACTCCCTATATGCAGAGTACGCATATAGAAATGCTTTCTATATTATTAAAAATGTATACATAAACAGAAAAATTTTAACATTTACATGCATATTACATATGGGCTAAATATAGGCTAATTGTAAAACATTTATTTTATGAAGAACACATATGGAATGATTTAGACTCTTTTAGACATTAATAGGTGCATGCACAATTATCCATGCATCATTTTCGCATTTTTACAGCTTTATAAACTACATTTATGTGCTGGTTTCAAAGTAATTTTGTGAATGTAAATGTTCTATGTTCTATAAAAATGGCATAATTTGCATTTGCGAAAGGGAATCCGTGCGTGTATTATTGATTTCTTCGAGTCGATCCTGTTCGGTTCAGTTGGCTTTTGAGACTCACTTTCTATGGTTTTTAGTGTTGACAAAACACACGCAAACGTTCAGGCAAGACAGGCAGCTATCACTAGGTGGAAGTCAACAACATCTCCAAGATGCTTCAAGAAAGCTACTTGCAAAACTCAAAAAAACTCTGCTCAAGTGGACATAGGGCAAAAGTCTATTTGAAAACATTTCAAAATGTAATTTATTCCTGATATGGTAAAGCTGAATTTTCAAACACAAAAATACTTCAAGCATTCCTTAAATAGTTCGCCAAAAATTTAAATTACCACATTTTTTGAAGTCCAAAAACGTATATTCAGGGCAGTGGTCTAAACTCAATTCTTGGAGGATCACAGCTATGCAGTTTAGCTCCAACCAGCTCCAATTCAAGCCTGCTTGCAAGTTTAGAGTATTCCTGGATCAGGTGTCTTTGATTAGGGTTGGAGCTAAACTGTGTAGAGCTATGGCCCTCCAGAAACTTAGTTTGAGACCAATGATTTAGGGGGTTAATATCGCCTTCTGAAGCAAAGCAATGTGTTTGTGCAAGAAAAATATCCATATTTAAAACCTCATAAACAATCCCTGGCTTCTGCCATATACACAACTAGAATGGCTTAAGGGTGAGTAAATAATGGGGTAATTTTCTTATTTGGGTGCACTATTCCTTTAAGAATCAAACCCATGACCCATGGTTTTTTCAAGCACCATTGAAGGATACAGGGCTGTTCAGCTTGTCTCAGGGGTTTGGGATCGCAGGACAGACAGGAACTCCTTGCGTCAGAGATCAAAAAAACCAAATTCGTGTTTGGGAGTTTCTCAGCCCGGTACATTCTTGAAAAAAGGTAGGAAAACAGCAAAGTCATTAAAACAAACACACAGTTCTCACAGTTCCCAAAAGCTTATATAATAAGACAGGTATCATGGTTTATGCATCTCTAAACTAAACAGACACAAGCCTCATGGAGACCACCCATGTATGACATTTTACGGAAGGAGCAGTAAACATAAACAAGCATAAACGCCATCAATACATTACACGAAAGTCAGCATAAGCTCTTTGTCAGGAATCAATTATACACATCTTACATATCCAAAACCGTCCCAACATGTGTGCAAGTCTTTAGTAAGTGTAACAGGAGATGAGTATATTATATTGGAAATCTGCGTCGGTTGGCAGCTTGTTACGTACTGTCATCGCCAAACGAGTTTCAGCCATGAGTTTTCTTTATAGCGTTCTCTTGTTCTCTTTTATAGCTCCTCTCCCTCTCTTTAAAACCAAGTGACACAGGTTTTTGCACCGGCCTGTGTGCATGTAAACATATATATATGGGGACGTGTGTGTAAAAGTTCTTTGTTACACATCACCTGCTCTCTCAGTAATCACAGGCTGTTTACCACTACCCAGTATGCTCGGCGGTGCATGACTAGCCTAAGATCATAGCGGCCAACGAGGTCACACTCACACAAACACATATGCACACACACGGAAGGCTTGATGATCACAGAGAAGCATGGAGTCCTAAAGTTCAGTGGCTCACATCTGTCTGCCCTCTGAGGAATGCTTTATTCATGAGAGCAAAAGAGGTTATAAGAGCACAGAAGAGTGCTTCAGGTGGGTTTATGTGGTCTCCGTGAAAACCATCCTGCGAGAAACTATAGTGATGTTCCAAAAACGAGTGAGTTGCATACGTAGACAACAATTTTAAAAGGTTAGTTCACACAATCAGTCATCATTTGCTCCATGTCACTCTAAAAGTGTAATACAACACTGGATCTCACTGCTTTTCATTGCATGGATGAAGAACACCTTGTTCAAAATATCTTATTTTATGTTTCACAAAATAATAATAATAAATATAACAATTATAGTAAGTGGAAGCATTTTTCAACTGTTAACGGGTTTTAGCTTTGTAATTGCCATTTAAAAGTTGTTGCATGGATTCCTTACATGTGTTACATAATATATAATTCAACATCGATAAAATCAAATATACACTACCATTTAATTTCTTGTGGGGTTTGTTTTTCATATTCATATTTATATTCAACAAGGATGTAAGTAAAGTGATAATTAAACATTTAAAAAGTTACAGGTTGAAGGTTTTGATTTCAAATATTCACAACGCTTTGACCTTGGCGCAGTAATATCATCACTCCTTGGTTGTATTGACGGAAGTGAGATGGAGAGGGGGACTTTTCACTTTAAAGGACTTTTCTCTTTAAAGGTATGAAGGTTCTTCATTGTGAAGCACCTTTATTTTCAAAAGTGTATATAGTAACATACAGCATATTGTACTCCTAATATGGCAGAATATCATTACAGTATAATTGAAGCACAACAAAATTAATACTGCAAAATAGTAATAATTCAAATAAGCTGTTGAAAACATTATTGTGCTCCAGTACTGAAAGCATTATATTTGCCTTTTTTTTTTTGAAAAATTATATTAGGAGAAATTTAGACATATTATTCTAATTGCCAATCCAAAGAATTAATGAACGTAACACTTAACACACATTCCAAAAAGGAATCATGAAATATTAACAATGAATTACTAAATTTATTGGCACTTCTTGCAGTTTCGTTAGTCAGCTAAGGAAAACTGTCATTACTTACCCACTCTCAAGTAGATCTGTATGTATTTCTGTGTTCTGCCAAACACAAAGGAAGATATTTTAAAGATTGTTTGTAACCAGGCTGTTTTGGGTCACCATTGACTCCCACAGTCTTTTTTTCTAATATGGAATTCAATGGTGACCCAAAACAGCCTGGTTACAAACTGAAAATATCTTCCTTTGTCCTCGGAAGAACAAAGAAATTCATACAGGTTTGAAACTACTTGAGGGTGAGTAAATGATAGAATTTTCATTTTTGGGTGAACTATTCCTTTAATACCGTATTGATACCAATGGAGAAGAGGATGGTATTGTACTGAAGCCAAAATATCAGTATTGATTCAACCATAGTGTCTACGTAGGCAGTAGACAACAAGGCAGCTCACTAGGTTTCAAAACAGAGGCATTATATAACCTCCGAGGGGAGCGTGTTGGCCAAAAAGCTCTATATCCGTAGGGCTGAAAGAAGACAAGCAGACCTCAGATAACCAAGTCTAATTTGCTGTAGCCTCCTTGATGTTCTGTTGAAGCCATCCTTTCACTGGCAGTTCCTGCAGTCCTCTCATCAGAACATGCGTTCCTTTAGCCTGAGCTGGTGTTGATGTCTCTGCAATCGGGATTGAATTACATACGCCGAAGCTCAGGTCTCCAGCTCCTGAGATCTCACAAATGGATTTCTCTTTATGGCTCTTGTTAAACTTTACATGTCTAAAGTAGTTAACATGGAAGAAAAACTATCGTACGCAGAGTCACACGTGGGGCTCGTAAAAAAGGCGTAGAGTTTCTGTCAGGCCGAGCGCCCCCACCCACCCCAACACGTTTCGCTTTAGCGGTGTTACATTAAACGGCACGGCCGGCGGGATTTACGGCCGGCTGGACGTCGGACGGATCCGGGGAACGAGGGAGCGGGCAAAGGGGACGGAAAGAAAAAGAGAAGGAAAGCTGAGCTGCTCCATCCTTGGAGAGATGACTTACCGGGATGAGCAATTATCCAGGAAGAGACAGAAAGACAGCGCTGACATCATCTGCACATGCTCACACGCACTCCCACACACGCGGACAGAGGGAATGTGGATGGATTTATGCGCGCACAAACAGAAAAACAGTCCTCACCTGGAGCAGTTTCCACAGTCCATAGCTCCAGAGAAAGATTTGTTCTCGTTCTCAAAGAAATACTGAGTCTGTTCGGTGATACAGCTCTCTTTGGAGAACGCATCCGAGAGGTCATCCTCCGAGTATGCTGCAAACACACAAACACACCAGTGACATGCTGTGTATATCAAAACACACACACACACAGATCAACAGCTTATATATCAAGCACACTTACAAAATGCACGCTGCTTGCTAAATTGATGCAAATTACTACAGCAGTTCTTGAACATTTTGACAACTTAGCATTGAATGAAATCACTTTATTTCAAATCTAAAGTTCACTTATGCATTTAATCAATCCATTTTAAGGGTTTCTCCACCCCAAAATGAACATTTTGCCATTAATACCCTCATGTCGTTTCAAAACTATAAAAGCTTTGTTCATCTTCAGAACACAATGATGTGACGTGAAGAGAGACACAGATCAGAGGAATTGTAATAAATAAACAAAGTAGTTATTTTTATTTTCTTTGCATACAAAAAGTATTCACGTCTCATCATAACATTCAGATTGAACCACTGATGGCAGCTGGACTATTCTGATGATGTCTTTCATATAACAGTGTAAATTGTTTGGTAGGCAATGGGACAGTCACAAGCCTCCTGGTTTTCATCCAAAATATTTGAAATTGTGTTCAGAAGATGAACAAATCTTTTATGGGAATGACACGGGGGTAAGTGATTACTAACAAAATTTTCATTTTGGATTGAAGAAACACTTAAAAATTATGTAAACAATTCTGTCCATGTAATTTGTGTTTATATACTGTATATGGCAAAAATATAATATAAATAATAAATAAAATATAAATAATTGTATTTTTTGTTTTAATCATTTACTTATTTGCTTTTTGAAGAAGAAACCATTATATATATATATATATGCATCTATAATAAGCATATTTTTAAAAGGGCAAAAACCCTAATCATAACCCTTGCCCTTTTAAAAGGTACATAGTATGCAGTTAATTATTTAAGTATGTAGCTAACCCTACACTTTAATGTATAATTACATTGTAACAATGACAAGGTAAAAAAGTTAAGAGGTTTTTTTATAAATTAAATTAAATTAAATTAAATTAAATTAAATTAAATTAAATTAAATTAAATTAAATTAAATTAAATTAAA
>JAUCNO010000318.1:4251312-4263032 GCA_032353835.1 Enteromius viviparus | reverse complement strand
TAAATTAAATTAAATTAAATTAAATTAAATTAAATTAAATTAAATTAAATTAAATTAAATTAAATTTAATTTAATTTTTAATATTAAATAATGAAATGAAATTAAATAAATGTTTTTTTTGTTTGTTTCTTTGGGGTTGTTTTTAAATCCAAAATTCTTAAATGCAAATAGAATAGCCAGAGTAGCCACTTACCTGTTCCCACTATATTAGGGAGAGTCAGACTGAGAAGTAGCTGCTGCAAAACTGACCTAAAAGAAAGAAACAAATGACAACACTGCACACTGGAAACCTTCACATGTCTATTTCTCAGTGAGTGGCACCAACTTTTCTTACCAGACGGCAGTGGAGGCCCACCAGCCTACAGTCAGCATATCTGCAATCGTTGGCTGTCAGAAAGAAACACACAAACATAGATGACACAATCTACACACACTTTGTTTCCACATTACAAAAGTCTACCAGAAAACCATACTACATTAATGGTTTTTTAAAAAATTGAAATGTATACTTTACCACATATGCAGAGCGGGGTCCGGCAGCAGCTTTAGTTTCTCTCTCTGGGTCGCAGACGGATTGGTAGTCATAGGTTTTATTAAAAGAGAACAGGGAGGTATTGACCAGAGTAATCATCAGAACAGGGTCCACTTCACCAAAAAACTGACCAATCTGAAACATCAGAGTAAAAATATGATAACTGCTAATTTATGTTAGCACACAGTATTGCTGGACCTTGTAAATACACACTACCTGTGTGATGTATTCTTCCTGATTGGACATGAGCAGAAATCCGCCATCATCCAGAATCACGCAGTCCACTTGCTGAAGAGTAAAACCAGCCATTCATCAGAAACCGAGAGTGAAAGCAGCTTTAGATAAGTGTCTACAGAGGTCAGAGCAGCATGAAGCAGTCAGCGCCCTACCTTATCATTTCTGAGACACCCGCAGATCTCATCCTTGCACTGTAGAGAGGAAATTATGTGAGGAGAGAGCGGAGAATTCATGAAACATGCCTTTTACAACATTTATCAGAGTGAGTCAATTCATCTCTGTTCTCAGACAGCAATATCGGCCCATCTAGAGAGGCTGCGTTTGTGACTAAACAGCTTCCACATGTGGTGATAAGGAAACAGGGGTCATTTCTGCTTACATTTTTCTTGGTGGTAGCGTTTATGAAGCTGTTCATCCAGGCCGTCACATTGAGTTTGACTCCCACCACTGTATGATAACATAAAACACACACTCTCATCGGTGTTGAAATCTTACTCACGCGAGGACAACAAGTATAATGATAAAAGATTCAGATGATGAGATGAAGAAATGTCAGGGTCAGACAGAGCTCTAAAATTAATGTAGAGAATGACCAACGTCATTCGTCATAACCTTGATTAGTCATCAGGGATGAATCATTAAAACACAAACAAAACGATTTCCACAAGAACCGACCAATTTCGTTAAAACCAAATACCAGTGACATTACTGGGTTGTTTTCGTTTAAAGATTCATTTAAAGACCCTTTTTATTTAACCACAGACAAATATATATATATATATATATAAACAAAACATTTATAACATTTTTTACTTTGACCATATATTTAATAGAAAACATTTTACTGGAAAGAATGTTGAAAAAAATTAAAATAATAAATAAATAAGTCACACCCTACTCAAGATGCTATATATCACTGGTTACTTCATTTTATTAATTAATGAAAAAAATAATTGAATTATAAACAGTTTTGTATTATCTGCTCAATAGAAAAATAAATATTTGTAAAATTATAAAATGTCTTTTTACCAACTGAATTCCTCATTTGTGAATAAATGCATCATTATTAATTAAAATAATAATAAATCCTACAAAAATCATTCTGATACCAAGCTTTTGAACAGTGATGTAGCTGAACTTTTTAAGAGCTCACCGGCAGGTTTAAGTTTTGCTCCATTAATGTCCAAGTCCACTGCTTTACTGACAAGGATACCGGACTCATAACCAGACTCTCTGCTCTCTGTTTCAGGGGAAAAAAGACGACACAAATGCAGAACAATAAAATGTATTTAAGGTCAGACTGGCCCTCTTTGTTTCATTTCATTTCACTAATCCAAACAGGCATGGTTTTAGTATTCTAATGCTGTTAATGCAATTCTTCTGCTAACACCTGCCAAGGTAGACATGTTACATCTGATATCGAAATGTTTGAGATCTAGAAGGGTTTCAGTCTGCTTTCACCATTAACTTAAATGGTAAAACCTCCCATAAACACAAGGACCAGGCGTTCCCCTGGGGGTTGAGTTTTGGCACATGGGTGCTTCTCGACCATGTGTGTATTAGTCCTGCAGACCACACATGTGTGAATGTGAGGTAGTCTCATTGAATGGTAATCCCCCAGTAATATAAGCTTACTCGACCTTGGCAGGAGATCTGTAGGTGCGCATTTCAAGTAGATCAACAGCTGTCTTAGTAAAGCAGTGTGCCAAAGAGAGCACACGTCGATCCAAATGCTAGAGAGGGGATGTGTACTGAAAGAATACAAGTGTGCTTCTTACTGTTGACGTATGGGGCGGTGAAGATGTATATGTCATTGTCCAAACTCCTTTTGTAAAAGCTTGAGTCATAGGTTTCAGAGTTTTCTCCCCATTCTTCCCCAGCACTGAGAATAAATTATTTAATAAGCATTTTAAACAATAAACAATAGCAATAGGAATAATTTAAAATCTGAACTCAAGAATGCATAACCCAAAAATCCTACATGAATCCACACAGAGAATTAAATGCCTTGTACTGGATTGAGTGGTTTTATCTTTATAGTGTTATAAAATAATTTAAGAATGAAAAACAAAATGTTTAAATATTAAAAACTTTCCTACATATACAATACAAAATAAATTCAGTTTAATTATAATTGTGTAAATTAAATTGTTCACATCTATGAATACAAAATAAAATAAATAAATAAGTGAACAAAGTAATGACAAATTTTAGATTAGGGACATAAAACTTCAAAATATGTATTAATAATACATCCTATCAAGAAATTATTTAACTGGAAAAATGAATAAATAAATGAATAATAAATAACAATAATAATAAAAAAAATCAAGAAATTAATAAATAAATTTAAGTGGGGACATACATCTCCAAGACAAGTGTTAAAAGTACAGTATATCAATGCATTATTTTACTAGAAATAAATACTGAAAATAAATTAAAATTTAATTTAATTAAAATACAAAAAATAAAATAATAAAATAAAGTCATGGAATATAAAGTAAATTAGACTGCATTTATTAATCTAAGGTATAGGCAGCTATTTGTTACTGGTTATTTATTTTATTAATTAAATAAAAGAAATGGCTAAATGATAAACAAAAAAAAGTCATGTGACATGCAAAAAAAGGAAAATATATGATTGTGGGGGGAAAAATTATTATTTCTAAAGTTAGAAAGCAATGAGACACAAATACCTATGACAAGTTATAACAAGACAACATGCCAAACATTTTATGAAGATCTTAAAAGCGACAATCTCAGCCATGTCAATCAAATCTTATACTTTCCCCAGTGAAACAAAAAAGATGATGATTAGCAGTATGTATATGCCGCTCAATGCCAAACACAAAAGGATTGTGCTTGGTGCTGTGAAGCTCCAAAAAAACCCATAGAAACAGGTATTTTGATTTTGCAACCAAGGTAAGTAAATATGAACTGCGAATAAGTGCACCACTGTAGCTTAAACACCGTCCTGCTGTTTAACACCACCAGAGTAAGTTTATGAACTCAAACACTCGCTGTTATAGATTTAAGCTAATAAAGACAGGAGAAAGAAAGCGAGAGCTGCACATGGCTCCCATAAGAAATCTCAAAAGAGTCACTCTGTACCAGAAACATCCTCTGAAACATCCCCTCTCACTCTTTCTTTCAGTCTCAACCGCAGACCCCTGCGGGGCTTGCCGACAGAGGAAAGATCGCAAAGAATTTAGCATGTCTCACACACACATGCACACATGGGGATGGAGAAGTGCACATATTTCACACACTGTGAATGGAACTCACCTTTTAGGATACACACGTGTAATGCCTCCATCTGTAGCCACAAACCGGGCCAAAACTCCATCTCTGATGAAACAAAAAAAGACGTCAGTATAATTAGCATGCAGTTTAACATTTTCCCAAAGCCCACAAACAGAAACCAAAGCAACTCTGACTAGCTTTACACCTGTGAGTGTTTTGTTTAGGTTTTCTAGCCCTGCACTTTAAACTCAATTACTTCAAGAACGTCCGATGTAACTAGCACCACATTCAGCCTCCAAATTAAAAGAAAACATAATGGATTATTTGGGTCATTCCTCAATGCATTTAATTGAAACACCATTTGTTTAATTGAAAACACAATTTTGTCACATTGAGTACTGTGTTTTTGGACTCCCACACAGTCGGGTTCTTTAATCCTGGTTATAACTGCTAGACTCTCGAGTTTGCTTTTGACAAAAAGACAGCAGTCTTATTCATGTCGGGACTCTAAATAGAGCTTTGTGTTCATCTGTTATACGAAGGCGTCTCTCTGGCCTGCAGAGATCTTTGTACTTGAAAACTCATTTCACACAGACGCAGATGAGTGTTTTATATTGTTCCATGTGTGTGTTTTGCTCTAAACTTACACATTCTGGTCCTTCCAGACTTTGACAAGGTCTGCCGTGAGACCGGCGTCCAGCAGCAACCGGTTTACAAGAGTGAGATTACCTGAACAATACAGACAAAGAGAAAGGAAAGTCTTTATAGTCGATAGTTTTGGATTATGTCATAGAAAACAGGATATTCCCATGTTCAGACTCCACTCCCTGTCGACCGGGGATGTGGAAACTAACTACAAAACTGTAGAAATCTTCATGGTTGTTATACTTATTTACCTAAAACTGTTGAAATGAAATTGAGAACAGAAATAGTGTTGTGTATATACTGCATTGGTCTGTTGCTACTCATATTTCTACATAAACACATATACATACAGTATATACACAAAAAACCTTCCTTACTTCTCAGGAGAAAAATAATGCCTACCAAGCAAAGGTCTTTGGGTGTGTTCGTGCGCGAGTGCTGTAGTGATAGCATCTCTTTACTGAAAAGAGTGAGTCACGATGGGTAAGAGCATTAGGATGACAGCGCTGGAGTCATTACTGAGCAGACTAATCAATTACAGTCCGATTAAACAGAGCGCTGGCAGGGGTCACCTTCACAGACGGCGGGACCGCCACACACGCTGACATCATTTGAGCGGGAATCAACCTGACTCAGCCGCTAAAAGAGAGTAATCTGAGCCCTCTCACCTCTTATATCGCTACATCATGTTTTCAAAAATAACCACAGTCTTCGCCAAATGGTGGTGTTATACAAGGGGCTGAAAAAGTAATCTCTGATGTCCAGTTGGTTTAATATCACTGACTGATAAAACACTTGAACTACAAACAAAAGGGAGTTCAATGAGGGTGCTTCTATGTTGTTTGAAATTTAACATTCTATATGTAAGTATATAGTAGGGGTGACCCCAAATATTTGCAGATTCTATGCTTCGTTAGGTCAATATGTTCACTGCGTGAGCGGGGCTAATAACAATGCAGAAAATTAATAACTAGGCTATATGGCTGGGACTGACATGTATATGACAACATAATGAGAAGAGAACACTATTATAATAAAACCCTGTGAATTGTTTGTTTAGTTGTCGTGTTTTTGCACATTGTTGTGTGACAATGCATCCATAAAAGGAGTTCATTCAGACACAGTTCATTTGCACTAATAAAAACCTAAATAAGCAAGCACAGCTTATAGTCATCACACAAGAAAAGGAAGGTCAAGTTCAGCTTATTGCATTGTGTGGACATAGCTCACATTTTAAGATGGATAAATGTGTTCAGGTATGCACTCACACAGAGGATCATTTGGAGTTTTCCGGTCAATGTACTCATTGAAGTCCATCAGAAACTGGGAGTTGTTGGATAAGACTTTGAGGTCCTTGCAGTATTCCCTGAAAAACATTACTAATGTTTAATAACAGAAAAACACTCAGTTTGATGACCAAAGTGAAGCCTAAGCAGTGACGTTTTCATGAAACATTTCTGCTGCTGTGTCTGTGGGATCCATAGTTCAGGGGAGTAAAGTTTGGGTCTGAAGGTGTGAATTTATAGGCCTTCAAAGACCAATGGAGTCTAGATACAGTCTACATAAACCTGTCAAGACTAAACCCTGTGGGAGGTCTGCTGTGTGTGTGTTACCTGGGTGCAATAAAGGTGTAACCATATTCCTCAAATTTCTCCTGCTGCATGGTTTCAAAGGCTACAGACAAACAGAGAGAGACATTGAAATATGTTTAGACAGCATATTAAAAAACATAAAACTCTGTATCTAGATCAGAATTTACCAATTAGAGCAAGGCTTGGACTGGTATAAATGGTAACTATCCAAATAAAATACAGTAACACGTTATACATTCTACTTACAGTAAGTAACTTTGCAACTAAACATCAACTAGCAGTTAGTAGAGTATTAGTGGACTGTCTACACTTTATTTTGATGGGTCCACAACATACAACACATTGACTATTGGAAACTTAGAAACAAGTATATACATAAGTATATGTCAACTTATTCTACTAACCCTAAACCTAATCTAACAGTCTACTCAGTGAGTTAGTAGACATCCAGCTGTAAAATAATGAGAATTAGTTGACATGTACTGTAGTTACTTACAGTTAGCAGAATGTCTAAAATGGATTGTCTAAATAAAGTCTAACCTAAAATACTAGTAAATATGGCATAACAAAATGGTATTTAATTGTATATGTACATCTTAACTGCCTTGATTCAAATGTACAGTAGTAGTTTTTCCCTGCTGTGAAAACATGTCTAAACCATGCTTAAACTGGTTTAAACTGCTATCCACAGCCCAAAACTTTCTAAAAACCAAAAGTCCAACATGGGAGACCAACAAAGAAATTCAAACTGTTAAGGCTGATTTAAAATGATTCTTTTCCAATAGGGATATCACACCAGTATTGTAGAAAGCATGCCAATCTTTAGTTACTGGTACTGTATCAGCATTGGCCATTGCAAAACTTAACCAAAAGAAACTGGGATGTTAAAAAAGTAAGTAACAAACAAACAAACAAGCTGAGTTTAATATAGCCAAGCTACCCAAAAACCCAGTAGAAGAAGTCAATAGACCAGCATTGGGAGACCATCAAACCATTTTAGGATGATTTAAGATGATTTTTTTGCCAACAGGGATATAATATACAGTATATCAGCATTTTAGCAACCATACTAATCTCTAGTTATTGGTATCAACATTTTCTGCTGATTTGACCAAAGTTGTTTTACATGAAAAGTTGTCATGTAAAAAAATAAAAGCAGTATTTAACAGCATGCAGAATGAATGTTTATAGATTAAAAAAAATGTATGTGATATGAAATCCATTCGTAAGAAGTAACAGATTACATTGATAAAACACACACAGATGTGAGATGAACGCTCTGGAAAAAAGGACAAAAATAGATGCAAGCAAATGACACTGAAAAGAAATGATACAACAACCGATAAATGAAGTAAAACATGAAGGTCTGAGAAGAGAAGGGTGCAGTACTTGCCCTTGTTCCCTGTGGTGAAAATCCAACCAATCAGAAGACAAAGAGAAAGACAAAGTTACCGCAGTCCATCAAAGTCCCAAAAGACATCCAAAATTGTAAACCTGATACTCTGAAAACAGCATTTCACATAAAACATGCACATGGAGACGATGGTGGTTTCAGATTAAGTGAAAGCCTGGACACACAACAAAGATGTGAGTTTGAGATTACAGACGTGAAGAAATGGATGCAGACAGTCCTTTCCATTCAACACAGAGAGTTACGAGAGGAGTGAGCGGAGAGCTTGGCAGGCATGGTAAAATAATTCTGACGCTTGATGAAAACATCAAATGACATGATGGTTGAACAAATTGGCATATGGTATTCACGATCGGCACAAAAAAAAGGTCAGCCAGTGTTTGGTGAAGTCACATCAAACTCTCTTTGTACATCAAAGGTGCACATGCAATCAGCCATTGATGTGAGCCAGTAGATCAAAACTGAACCAGACCATCTCAAAATACAGGAGAATTGCTTTGCTTGGAAACTTCCGGACTGCACTTTCACCAAGGATTACCCCTAATTTTTTATGTTAGAACAATGAAAATTAATTGTTATTGTAATAAAATTAACATAGACAAAACAGTTGGTCTTAATACATTGTTGAGAATTGATGGCTTGTACAACATTGTGTTCTTGGCTGAGGCAATCTAATTTACATATTTTTACTAAAGCCAAGAGATGCAACGCGTTACTGAATTTACTGAGTTAAAGTGTGTATTTATTGCATTTATTTAAGACCGCTTTGAATTTAGAGCCAGAAATATTCATGTTTTATTTTTTCAGGGTTCATCAAATCTGGCTCTGAAGGTCCAGCAGAGTTTAAATTCAACCCTAATCAAACACACCAGAGCAAGCAAATCATGTTCTTCAGCATTACAAGACAGTTATTATAGGCAGGTGATACTGATCAGGGTTGTAGTTAAACTCTGCAGGACAGCAGACCTCCAGGGCCAGATGTGAAGAACCTTGTTTTATATTTTAAGTGATGCCTTTAAAGGCTAAGCTTTAGATTGAATTTTAGTGTTCAACTTTGTTGGTATAACTGTTCTTTTTTACCAAATATCTGACTAAAGATCTTCACTTGGCAGATGACAAAAGGGCAAAATAGTTTTACTGACTGAAAGAGGGACTACAGCCATATCTAGAATATCTAGAATATAACAAATTCTTGATTTGGACTACTAAGCAACCACCCAGAATACTCTAAAATACTATATTATAAAACTACCAATGCCTTAACCCTCCAACAATAATTTTGAAACTGTTTTTAAAAAAATTTGAGATACTAGTTAAAAATTCAACAGGGTTGTGAAATTTGCATAGACAATCATCAATCAAGACTTCTTAAAATTGCAATTTTACATTTTAAAATGTGCTTTAAACAAAGAACATGGTTTAATTAAATATAGACATCCTAAACTTGGCGGACATTGGATAGTTACTGAGTTTCATTGTTGAGAGTTATAAAGAGTTGTAAAAACTATTACAAATTATTTCCATTAATTTAAATCAAGCTAGAATAGAATAATATAAAAATAGAGAACTATGCAATGAATTATAAATAGAGAAATCTTTACATTTGAATTTAAAGTTGTAATTATAAATGACTAAAAGCTAAATTAAAATACAATCAAGTATAATGGGCGTTTTGTCATTTGCATCAATACACAGTCCCTCATTAGCTCTGCTCTAGTTATTGCCATTAACAGAGCTTCTGACCAGAAAAACCATGACACAGCCATCACCAGCTGATAACAGACAAGGAGGCCGACGTGATATGGAATGTGTGTCTGTGCGTGTCAAAACACGGTAGTATTAGACCTTTGTTGTGTTTGAAGCTTCTGTCAAATGTGTCAGTGAGTTAATGGCCACACATCTGCTCTGAATTTGCCATCAATATAATTAGCACCATGTCGGATTCTCTTCCTCTCAGAATCTCTGATCTCCATCAAAAACTGCAACAAATTATTTTCTTTCTCAGTAATTTTGTCCTGTTTTGCAATACAAACATCAAAACATTATTAAATAAACATGCATCTACTTCAGAAAAATAATAAGATTTACTTAGTGCACAAAAAAATAAATAAAATTATATATATATATATATAAATCATTTCCATACTGACCAGCGCAATCTACCAAGAGCAGTGTGAATCACTGACAACTGAACTGAATAATAGCACAAATACCAGTAATCTGATGAGCTCAAATGTTAGTAAATTACAAATCATTTTAACACTATCCTCCCATTAATTTTGGGTCTAAAAGAAAACTCCTAAAAATGCATATTTAACGAGGTCAAGTTGAAAAAAAACGTGTCCATGCCTTTTCAATGCTAATTTTTCACTGCAAGTATTTAGTAAATCGCCCCTGACCAAAAATTGATGACGGACAAATGTTTCAGAAGCAGTGTGTGAGGTTGTATTTATTCTTTAACGTGACGAAGTCCAGATGACTTCAGATTGTTTTCTGAAAAATGTGGTAGGGTTTCACTTAAAACAAGAAAACAATACCTGCTAATATCTCTAACGAGCATTAAGTCTGTAATTTCTTTGCAGTGTTGAGTACTTGGTGACACACACATGTGAGGCTAATCAAGCAGAAACATCCCCAACTTCTAAGATCCAGTCAAGTTCAGAGTCTGCCAGGTCCAAGCACCCGAGTCCATCATCACAGTTTTGGGTTACGACCAGCCATAAGGACACATCCCTTGAGAGAACTCCACATTCACCTGTTCTTCTCATTATTAGCTCTACATGGCTCCCAAAAGCCACACTTCCCTAGTTCTGCCTTTCTGAAGTTTACATTCGGCTTTCGGCTTTGGTCATACAAGCCCTTTGGAGCTCCCAAAGTGCAAAGTTGGGCTCCTAAGGTATCCAGGAGCACTCTGAAGACCACCGCAAAACCTGACCCCTGCACCGCTGCCTCTTTCCCCTTTCTCAATAACCATATGGACCTGCCTTTACGAGCCTGTAAACCTATGCCAGGATACTTTATGACAAGAAATGGAAAGAGAGGGAATAAGAAGAGGAAGAGAGAGAAACGGATACCACATATCACACGGCAGGATACAGAAATATCAGTTTTAGCACATTAACACGCACCCAAACACGCTCGCACATAATAAATTAGACGTACAATTATAATTGGCGTATAAAACATCAAATTCCTGTGACCGCTTGAGCGGCAAGAGTTTCCTCAAGTAGCTGATTGTTGCTGCTTACAAGCCACAATATGACCTTCTGTGTTCCTTCCAGGCTTCAAAACCTGCTTTAGTCATTGTTTCACAAGCTAAAATTTCCTTTGCTGGCTTTCTTACATGAAATGACTCAAGTTAAAGCTATGTGATCTTACAATGCACTGTTATGCTAAAATAATTATGCTGATAAACAGTGAAAAAGGAGGCTTCTGGCTCAGAGTTCTGCATTCTAGTATGATCCTATTGGCCTCTGTACAGTGTTGCAAGAATTAAACTCATAATTCATCTCACAAGTCTTGACGCTACAGGCCTGGATGATACAGTGTGGCTTGTTGTGGAGAGGTGTACTACTACTTGCTTATAATTATCACAAACTTACATAAAGAGAGTTTTCAGGTTTTGGTAATTAAAAAAAAAAAACTGAATAATAAAAAAATAAGTAATCTTTAAAAATGGCTAATGCTTCCTTGCTAACTTAATAATATTGCTAAAACTAAACTAGAAATTAAATTAAACAGAAGTAACTAAGAAAAATAATAAAAGGACATAAAAATTTGACAATTTAAAATGATCGGAAAATATTAACGCTGTCAAGTCAAATAAGTCATGAATAATCACATCCAAATGATAAATGTTAACATAATATATGTTTTTGCTCTGTGTATATTTATAAATTTGTGCTCTCAAAAGATTAATCCTTATTAATCACATTCAAAACATATATTTTTTGTTTACATTCTATATGTATGTGTATTTACTCATTATCTATCTATCTATCTATCTATCTATCTATCTATCTATCTATCTATCTATCTATCTATCTATCTATCTATCTAT
>JAUCNO010000318.1:4216919-4227132 GCA_032353835.1 Enteromius viviparus | reverse complement strand
GAATTGAATTCCACTTCCTGTAATTCCAATTCAATTCCAATTCCATTTCCTGTCAGCTGCATGCAGTTCCAATTCCATTCCAGGAAGTGAATTGGAATTTGCCATTCATTCTCAATTCAATTCATAAATGGCCCCAACCCTGGTTTGGTGGTCCACAGCCCTCTTACAGCTTATTGTTAAACAAACATTGCACCTCTGCCGTATATGCTATGTTTGTTTTGGAGCATCGCAAAAACGTGACGTTGCGTGCCCCGTCCCCGTTAACGCTCACACTAAATTCAACGCACGATTCAAACTGCCTAGTGTGAGTACACCCTAAAGCCATACAGTTAGGATTATTTTTATCTTGGAGATGTTGCCACAGTTCTGCTGGATTTAGCCTGTCTCAGCTTGTTCTGTTACTTCATGTCACTCCAGACAGACTGAATGATGATCAGCGCTGTGTTTCCAAAAGCACCGTAAGCTTAAGTTGATCATAGCTCCATTGGTTTCAGTGGATGTAAGATGCACTTAAGCATACAATGCTTTTGGTAAATGCAGCCCAGATCAGATCTCTGTGTGGAGCATGGGCTGCTGTCAGACTCCTTGTGTAGACAATAATCTCACTGCATTATTATAATTAATGACAAAAATAATGTTTGGAAATGTAGACTGATATTTCCAATTTACCTGAATCTCCATATTGGAGTCGCATACCAAAGCAGTATGAAAAGATGGAAAAGATTCATCATTCATCAGCTAGGCCTGGCTCATGTCAAGATTTTCAACTTGCATTTCTCATATTTCTAGAACACTTTTTGGACAATTTATGGTTTGTTAAAGCTTAATATTCATTGTGACTGAAATAAAAAGACGACAGGAAAAAATGTCTTCCTGTTTGGAATGTCATGAGTGCAAATATTTGGTTGAACTCCTCCTTTAAGAAGTAATGAGCCCTACAACATACATGACATGTTTAGACATGAGCATCCTGTGAGCTCTTTTGGTCAGAGGAAAACTGGAGTACAAAACTGGCAGCACCCGAAGTAAAAGATCAGCTAGCCAAGATGGATTGGAGGCTCCATCCAAGAGGAATGATATATAGCAATTTCCTCCCTCTTTCTCCAGCCTTCTCTTTCTCACTCAGCCTGATCTCTTCCCCTCACTTTGTCCAGCCATTTTCAATTCAGCACACAGAGCCCAGAAGCAGCCTTTTCATTAAGCGCCTGTTTTCAAGTGGCAAGCTGCAGCCAGATCCATATTTCATTACAACTCCTCTGTCTCTCTCTTACTCTGTCTCACACACACTACTGTTGTTGCATCACACAGCAAGCTGCAACCCACAAACTCTAGAAACTCCTCACTTTAAATTGAATTCAGTGTAACAATGTCTTGTTCCATTTTTACTGTACAGCTGCAGCTAAATACGCTTGTCACACTTCTCTAAGCAATTATTCTCATTCTGTACATGCACAGTTTGTTATTTAGACTCACCTTTTTCTTTTTTATGGAAGTGACAAGCACTTTCTGCAACCCTAAAAACTTTGAGTAGTGAAAAACAACTTTTATTAAATCCTCAAAGTTGCTAATGCAGTGAAGCTACAGGATACTTCCAGCCTAACTGAAATGCACCTTTCTTGGAGGAACAAACTTCACATGAGCTTTAAACAATGAGGGTGAAAAAATAACAAATTATTGATTGACAGATATTTTTCTACCCTTAGACCACTCATGATGTATACGAGTTTCTTCTTCTTCTTTCTACACATTTGAACATTTGCACTACATCAATCTTCTGCTGTGAATGGGTGCCGTCAGAATAAGAGTCCAAACAGCTGATAAAAACATCACAGCAATCCACAAGTAACCCACAACCTTTTATTTTTGAGTGAACTACTCTTTAAAGTGCCCCTATTATGGGTAATGAAAGGTTTCATTTTTTAATATATATTTTAAGGGTGTCACGATCCTCCAAATCCTCGAATCGATTACATTTTCGATTCTAAAGTCACGGTTCGATTCGATTCTCGAAATAAAAAAGAAACATTTGAAAGCACAAGCTATGCCACTTTAAGACTATGCAATATAATAATATCTGACCTTTGTTCGCATTGTACCACACACTACTACATTATCAAATTTAAAATGTTTATTAACAATATAATGTAACAATAAAATTTAGAATTTCCCAGTCATCATTAATGTAATGCGCTGTAGAAATTAAGCTCTGTGTTGCTCTGGAGGTCAAGCAATCTGTAGTAAAGGCTACTAAATGTGCACTTCTAAGACCTTCAATAACTTTCTCCTTCACATTGTTGTCCATGGAGGGTATCACCGTAGCTGTGAGATGGGTTCTACTTACAATTTCGTAGTGCGGTTCTGTCACGTTAATTAAATGCCTAAAACCGGAGTTTTCTACCACTAAATAAGGTAGCATGTCCGCGGCTATAAATACTTGTAATTGCCTGTAATTGCCTTTGCACGTGTTGAGTTACTTGGAAGTTTTATTCCAAATGAAGACAAGAGAGTAGTTTGTGTTACACTTGTCGGTTTAACAGATAAATCTATGTTTTTGTGGTGCTTGCGGAGATGCCCTGCCATCTTAGTCGTGCTGCCGGTGGAATAATGTGGTATATGTACATAGCAGACTGTACACTGCAAACTGTGTTTTTTTTGTCAACAACACGAACGTTGTCAACATAACTCACTGGAAATCCAAAATACTACACACCCGCGTCTTCAGTGAAAGAGGAGGGGGTTCAAGTTCTGTCAACGGGTCTGCAGTTGCCATGCTATCTTCTGGCTGTTTGTTGTAGCTGTTAGGTTGACTCGCAGCACTTCAAGCGTGTTTTTATTTTTTACTTGGAAAGCCAAGCTGACGTGACATTGGGGCATGGCAGCATCAACAATTCCATTTTTTGATTCGATAATCAAGATTGAGCATGAATTTCCTTAATATATATATATTTTAAGATCATATATTAGCTGATCATGCATAATAGAGGCACTTTAACAACTATAAAAGAAAACAACACCTTTGTCAACAGAACTCTGCTAGTTTAAAGTGATGAGATGCCAAACTATTGCTACCAGCATTGCTACTCATTTAGCAGATGCTAAATGGGCGCTATCCATAGTGAATTACAAATTATGAATATTACATCAAAAGTGACTCATCCTAAGAAAACGACCGATGCAAACAATGCAGCAAAACAATGTTCACAAATGCTTGAAAAATATGGGAATGTATGAGAAAAGCAGAATGAGTAAATTCAATTTAAAAAAAAAAACCCTGCAGTGTGCGCATATCGTATGTGATCTTACTTACATGTACAACATTGACATAATCATCATCAGAAAGTGTCTCTAGCATTTCACTGACAGAGGTTCGGATCAGTTTAAGGGTCAGTCCAGATACACTTCCACTCCTGAAACACACCAATACAAACACAATGGCAGTTAAAGGGAAAGTTGACAATAAATTACAACTCTATCATTATTTAACAGAATTGTGAGCTGCTAATGATGAATTTGAATTTTTCTGGGGTGAACTAAATAAATAAACTGTTTAAATAAACAGTATGTTAATACATCTACACACACATCTCTCACTCTACATATACTGTATATCTGCAGCACTGAGACTAAATGCTTATTAAAAAGATTTATATTCATAATTTAAAAAGCACATACACAATATACTCACGCATCAACAAGAATCAGCATGTCCTTGGGTGACGCGGCACCTTGAACATACCTGGATACAAAGAAAGAAATGCTCTGGATCTCTTTCAAGGAGAATTTTAAACTGAGAGAACAAAGAAATGAAGGTTGAAGAAAAAAGGGAACAAATAAGAAAGAATTCAAAGCGCACACACAGAAATGTGTATTAGTACCAAGGTCGCCGGCGCACATCGTACAGGTCGATTTTACTGGGTGTTTTCCTGGCATCCATCCAAGGGGAAGCTAAATGGACAGAGACAGGATATGGAAATATGAGTGACCCCTGATCCCAAACTCCATCCGATTTGTCACATCTCTATCGAGAGCACATCAGCAAACCTAGCTAGAAACCTGTCCGTGTGTCCAGTGGGGGGTGGTTTGTGGTTTATATTGACTGCAGTGCGCCGACGTGGGAAAAAAAAGGCCCCAGTAGAATTTGAGTTTCGATTTTTCTCTTAAACTGAAAAAATAACCTGGTGCAAATGAGGGTGCACGTCTGTGACTATCACAGCTGAACATCTAACAAGACGTGTTTCTTCATAAATGGCATCCCACGTTCTGACATTTAGTGAGTGCATTGCAGCTGTAAGTGCCGACAGACAGCCTGAAACGGCGATTTGGCTGCAACAAAGTAATCGACCAGTGTTCTGCCCACTATAATGAATTGAAGTTTACAAAAACATCAATATTTTATAGGCGCATATGTATCTATAAGGAGACTATCAATAGTTGAGAGCCCGCATCTTATTATATTACTGCCTTTAATGAATCGTTGAATTAAAAATAAGAAATCAGCTATGTCATTTAAAACCTGTGTGACTTTCTATGGAATGCAAAAGATGAATTTCTGAAGACTAAACCGGGCCCTCCTCTCAAGATAATGAAAGTAAATGAGGACCAAAATGAGACAAAAGTGGTCTGTACAATGTGTGCATTATATTCAGAAATAGAGGAACAAACTGATGTGCAATTGATTTTTTTTTTTATTGAAACTATTCAAAATAGAAATAAAAGTAACTTACATGACTGAATCACATGTAGGTGTCACATAAAAGATTAAAAATTAAAAATCTAAATATTTATTGGAGGGTCAATTCATAGAAATGCTGCTTAGAATGATAATTATTATTATCATCATCATCATCATCATCATTATTATTAATCATATACATATATATATAAAAAACACACAAGTGTTTATATGGCTTCAAAAGTTACATGAGCCTCTTTTATGATGCTCCTTGTTGAAGCTTGACAGCCCCTGTCTTTACTCACTTTCATAATATGAAAAATAATAACCACGATATTCTTCCAAAATTCAGCTTTTGTGTTCTGCTGAAGAAAGAAAGTCATACAGGTTTGGCAAAATACGAGGATAGATATGAGACATTCAAACTCTTAAAAAATTACACCAATTACAAATCTGAAAGTAATGAAAGTAATGAAAATGAATTGAGCACCTCATTATTTTTCTCCTCTGTCATCATTAAATCTCAGAAGAACACAATAAGCTCTCTGCTGGGCTGTGGAGATATTTGATATGATAATTTGTTATGAAAATTTGGTGTAATTTGAGCTGGGACTACATGCTATGTTTACCAATTACAGACAGCGGAGTCTTGGAAAGGAAGAGGAGGGTGTGTGTTTGAGTGATTCTGATAGTAATGTGAGTTATTAGTCAAACAGACACTCTGAGCTCTTACCTGGATAAAAGCGAGCTAATCCAGTAGCACTGCCGAACACCTGCCATAGTAGCGTTGGATCCTCTTCTCGGTTTTTCTTAAAGACGTCTTCCAGTGCTTCAGTCCAGTTCAGCTCATTCAACACAATGGTGGCTGGAATACAGGCAGTAACATACAATGCATGGTATTTCATTGATTGTTTGTTATGGCCAACATATGGTTTATTTTTTCCCTATAGCCAATACTTATGTTTAAATGCAATTGAACTACCTAGAAATATATGACCCATATGAAAATACGAAAATAACGATCCAGGCCTAATGGAAGGGAGTAGGGAATTGGATTTGTAACCCAAAGGTCGCGGGTTCGAGTCCCAGGTCTGGCAGGGATGAAAGGTGGGGAAAGTGAACAATTAAAAAAATGAAATCATTACTTCAAAACAATATAACAATGACACTAACATAACACTGAACAACATAGTAAAACTGTGATATTGAGAGTGCATCTCAATAATTATATATCACTGTCGGCAAATTCAATGTAAAATTAATTTTACTGATTTATAATATAAATGATTACATCACCTTTAATTAACATAGAGTGCCATAAAATATATTTGAATACTTGAATCTATTTATAGAGGTCACAGTGCTTATAGTGATTTCCACAGTCCAGAGAGAGGAAATGAAGTGAGAGGAGGAGGAGAGACACAACGAGAGGTGTAATTTACTCTCATCTCAACCGCTGTTAAAAGAATAATTCAGTGCTATGCACTAAGGGCTCTTCATCTCCACAGCCACAAACAAGCTGATTGACTTTATTACATCATCACTGAGGCAACCATGGAAACCTATAATCATCCTATCAAACCTTGCGCTTCTGAAAAGGCTGCGTGCTGATAGGCAGTCAGAAGTGCTAGTAGAGATATGCTAATCAGGTGAGAAAACAGCCTGCGTGTCAACAATTATTGTAATGAAGCATGAAAAATTCAGTGTTATAACAACCATAACTTTAATTTCATTGGTTAGCATGCAGCAGAGACAGTAGGGCAGGGTTGAAAGGAAAAAAAAAAAGAGGAAACAAATGAGGAAATGAAGCACGAGAGGCACATTTCTTCAGCTTTTTTTCTAAAAAAAGACAAAAGGCTGATCAATGAGTAGAGAGGAACTGCAGAATGCACAATAAATCAGGTAATGCTTGAACTAAATTGCACATATATATTAATAGTGTGCAAATACAGACATAATCAGAAATATACTTTGTCTGCAGAAAATGTGAGCAGTGCTTGTCTGTGCAAAACCAATTCTAGGGTGTCTATCTGTCATCTTTCTGTCCATCTATCAATCCATCTGTTTACCCATTTATCCATCCTTCCTCCAACTAGTTTATCTGTCTATCCATCTGTTAATCTGCATGCCCATCTATGCATCTATCCATCTTCTCATCTATCCAATTTGTCCATCTATCCATTTGTAAATCTATAATACCCATCCATCCATCCAACCATTAATTCGTCCATATAAATGTTCATCTGTTCATCCACCTATCTACCCATCCATCCATCTATATCAGTTTTATTAAACATGAAGAACGTGTTATACTGAGAAAAGGAGAACACAAAAATTTGAACTTTGCTTAAGATACAACTGTCAAAATTATTTGGAAAAAAGGACCCATCCCTTTAAGGTTTCATGGGTTCTTCCCTTGTATTTGATTAGCAGCTAACACTCCTTTCTCAAACAGCATGTTTCCTCAAGCTATCACAAATGAAACCATTAATAGGCAAAGCACAACCACTCTCCAAACACAATTACGCAATACTCACATCAACATAATACCAACTTGTTTGATTGTCAATCTAATTTTTTCTATTAACACCAAATGTGAAAAAACAACAATTTTCATTGAACAGTAAGATATCACAATGCTCCAAAGTATTGATTATGTCTTCAACCTCCACTTATATTACATCCATCCTTTTGGATGTGAAGGAGGGGAAATTGGCCAGCACCCACTGTGAGTTGTCTGTCTTAATCATAGTTAAGTTTTTCTTGGTGTAAGCTGACTGTGGCAGAGGGGGCTCACCCACCCTCCTCTAGCAACCCCTAAACGATGTACTACTTTATCCACGAAAATCCAATTTTCTCCCCGGCGGGAGAAGCAGATCCATGTTATTTCTGTGTGTGTGTGTGCCGGAGGTTCCAGGCTATTTGTGGTCTCTGAGTGTTTGATAGAGGTTGATGTGCACAAACTTTGCTTTTAGGGTCGCTAGAGAAAAGCCACTAGGTTCTCACTGCCTTACATAAAGGCAACAACCTCTGGAATTAATGGACATATGGACACTCCAGTAATATTGGACATTACTCTCACACACAACTTTGTTCCAGCACAGACTATGTATGATAGGGTCTGTCACCAGCTCGATTCTACACACGTACTGTGTTTCCTTCTGGCACAAGGTCAGGTCAGACCCAAGACCACAGCAATTATAGCTCTACCCTTCTTGCCCTCCATCTATGTCTCCTTCTGTCACTTGGTTATTTTCCCTCTCCCCCACTATAAAAAATAAATGTTTAAAGGGATATTTCACACACAAATCATTTACTAAGCCATACATTTACCAGAACTTATTTTGCAGATTGTTCTACCTCATCAACAAAATGAGCTTGAATTATAAAATAGGCCATATGTTTTACTCACATTTAAACCATCCTAGGCACATTTGATTACATTTGTGCACACTTTATTTTACATGTTTTGATTCACCTGAAAGAAGAAAATCATATACACCTAGGATGGCTTGAGTGCGAGTAGAAAAAATCCTCATTTTAATTTTGGGGTGAACTAATAATTTAAACAGAGTGGAACATCATTGCAGAATGTACAACCTGGTTTCATAAAAATATGTAACTCTACGCACGTTTTTTGCAACACCATTTTTACATACCATACTGCATATTTCTCTGCAGTTTCAAAGAGAAATGTCCACTGAGTGGCGCTAAAACACAGGTTCAATACGTGAACCCTGGTATGATTTTATTACGTCGCATCAGGTATGTATTGTGGCAGTTCAGAATAAAGCTAATGCTTTATTGTGTTGGAAATATGCCATACACCAAATCCAACACTTAACCTACCTGACAGTGTTAAATGCAAAACTGATCAAAAAAAACATTTGTTGCGCAACCGTGTCATTTTAACTTCCTTTTACACATTTGAACTGTTTTGTCGAACCATAGTTATATGGGATTTAAACCTGAGCTCCTCGCCTCTTAACGTCTCTGTACTCTATAAGCTATCGAACAAACCTACTGACTATGAAAACCCATAGATATGAAGCTGGATATATGTGATGCTAACATTCAAACGCATCAGTCACATGATATTCTAAATTACGCTTTATTTAATGTATAAAGGTGTTTTCACTGCCTCTAGTGCTTATTCTTTTGAAAACTGCAGTAATATGTTCTTGTTGGTACATATTTTGTGTCTTGCCAAAAAGTACACCCAGGTATGCTTATGCCACGAGACCAGGTAGAGAACATAATAACATTAGTTACAGAGACTTAGTGGGGGAATCCCTGGATCTTTATATGACTATAATACTTTCTTTAAATTCACAAAAATAACAGATATTAACTACTAACAGACCCACCAGAGGAAACAACCCAATCCAAAAAGCCTAAATGACTCACATATAAAATTAGAAATGGCAATATAGGATTAGGAAATGACTCACAGATAATTGCATAAAATGGTATACAATTACAAGACAAGCGACGAGGAATCTCCCTTCTTAAATTACAGGGGCAGCCACCTCTGTCAGCATGTGTCGGAAAGACTTGGAAACAGCACTTAGAGACTGAAGCATCACTTGATCTCTAAAGTGATTCACTATTCTGTATTTTAAAAGAACACAAACTCATCTTCCATATAACACAGCTCATGCTCACCGCAGAGCACATCTGTTTGACCTGATGTCATTTCAAATAGTCCACTACTCTGTTTACCAAAGGGCACAATGGCCAAAGTAATTACCTGAATTTATTTGCCTTCCATTTGTGTGTGCGTGTGTATGACAATGTCAATAGGGAAGAGTCGTCTAACACCAAAGTGCCAGATTCTATCCCAACTGAGACTCTAAGGCTTGGCCAGCCTACTATATCCACTTAAAAAAAGCACTGTGAAATTTAGTTTAAATAGATGCACATGCACACCATGGGATTATCCAAACAAGTGCACCTGCGCTTATGCCGACAGAAGTTTCCCCAGGCAGTCTTTCCTGTCAAATGTTTTTTTATAATTCTTCTCCAAAAGCTCTTCCAAAGGCACGCTTATACTCAGTTTTATAACTGACATCTAAAGCAATCAGCAGCAGAGCGTCTCATCAGATTCCCAGCAGTAGATAATATGTTACGGCGGAGCAGGCAGAGCGCTATGAAAGCGGGTCTGTGGGGGGTGGGGAGTTACTTACAGCCGTCATATATGTCCGTGGGGATGTGCACTGCCGTATGGTTGTAGGAGGTAAAGCGGTTTTTGAATGACGGGTCTTCTTTAAATTCAGGTCTGATTCGGTTTTTCCTTCCTTCCGTTTCATTGACATCAAGCTGGAAGAGAAACAACCACAATCAACTCTGCTGTAATTTCCAAACTTTGCACATTAAAAACACGTCCAATTAATCACATCCAAATCACACAAATTTTAAAATATATTCACACAGAAAACAGTAATTTTAAATGGAAATAATATATTAAATGGGTCAATATCACTATAAAGTGCCCTTTGTTGTCCCAACCACAATCATGGAGTTATTTTGGCCATTTTGTGT
>JAUCNO010000318.1:4187263-4198729 GCA_032353835.1 Enteromius viviparus | reverse complement strand
AAATTTCTAAATAATTTCACAAATAATTGCAAAGTGAAACCTGTTTCTACACCATTTTTTTTAGTGATTAGGAACTATGAAGCAACAATAAAATACAGCATTTATTAATAGGTTTGTTACTCTGCATACCCTTTTGTCATATTAAAGTCTGTATCTGTTGTTTATTATTTTGTTATTTATTATTATTATTATTATCCATCCAATATTTTGCAGATCATTTGTTTTGATTGCAATTTTATTGCTTATTCCTTGGGGTTTTCATAATAAAAATAATAATAATAATAATAATAATAAATCATTAATGGAGGGTTTCAAATAAATGTTATTTATCAATGTATTTATTAGTCGCAATTAATCGCACCCAAAATAAAGGTTTGTTTACATAATTTATCTGTACTGTGTTTATTACGTATATATAAATACACATATTGATATACTTTTTGGAGTATATATATATTTTAATATTTATATTATTATATTAATTTATATACACACATTATACATTTAAAATACAAACAAAATTTTCTTACATATATATACACACACACACACACACACACACACATATACTTAAATATACATATGCATGTGTTTTATTTATTTATTTATTCATAATAAATATACATAGTACCGAAGGTAAACAAAAACTTTTATTTTGGATGGGATTAATAGTTTGAAAGCACTATACTAGGGGTGGGCATAGATTCATTTTTTATTTTAATTTTTTATTAATTTTTAATCTAGATTAGTTTTGATTACTCACGGTCATTTCTGCACTCGGATACACCCACCACTAATTTATACATGAACAAACTAAGAAAAATCAGTTTGATGTTCATAGTACCATATACATTAATCAATGTTGGCACACATGTTCCAATCCCATCAAATCCTGATGAATACAATTTCTACCTTACATTACTTTCACAAGATACTCTGTTTCATGGGAGAAAAAACACATTATGGAAATTCAGTCCGTTTTAATTGCTAATAAATATCGTCTGTAATGTTAAAATGCTCTTAAATTGTACAACACCAGTTCCATTATGGATGTATATCACGATTAACACTAAAAAAAAGTTCACAACAAACACCGTTTCAAGGACACACAATCCATGTTCATCATTTTGTGAAAAGTTTCCCGGGAGCTATAGAGTGCACAGTTCATTTCCCACACTCTCAATGCCATGCAGCGTAATCGTATCGGTTCTGTGATATTCAGTGAGAAGTGTTTGATGCATATGGATGTAGAGGCGCTCAGACAGCTGCGACAGAGTGTGCCGAGCATCCATCGCTCCAGCCCTGCCCTCATCAGCAGGCCTCTGGCTACCTTCACACACATGCCGCTATCGACAGGCCCTCGCTAATGAAGAAGCCGATAGGCTAGAGCAAAGAGACAGATACGTCCCTCGAGTCCAACTCGCCTGAAAATCAATGAGCCATTTACAAAAGCCTGCATCCTCTGACACCACACACCAATTTACAACCACGGATATTAAGCCATGTAAAACTCCCTGACATCAAATATATATAAATAACATAAAACAACAGTCAGATGTTGCTTTAATCTTTAGCAATATTAAACTGCTAATGCTGGGACAAGGACCTGTTGTGCTTTGGAAGAGGAATTTAATATTTTCATTTATTGAACATAAGAAGAGAATGAAATATATTGAGAAATAATGTAAATAAACAGTATAATGAACAGTGCTGCATTCTCCGACAAAGTTGTCTCTAAGCGCGCTACGAAGACTCAGAAGGTACACCTTATACAGTTATACCTTTCCTACGTGTGTTCTCTGAACTATACCTTAGGATGTTGCTTAAGGTAAACCTTCATAAGTGCGACCATAGCGGGTGCTGTCCATGCTGGAGGTGCTGTTAAGATAAAGTATTGAGAAAACAATACTCTTTATAAAAATGAGTTTTAGAAATAGTACAAACTGCATTTATCGGGGCTCATTGAAATATGTACATGCAGAAATAAATACGTGTATGTGTTTATAATTTAGCAAGTGTGCAATCCCACACCCTCATCACGACCTCAAGTTCTCCACAACATATGCCGATTACCCACCAGCCGTATCACATTAATGGTGTCTATCATTAATGTGCAATTGGACGATTTCCTCAATTAAATAAGTTTTACATTATTTTTAGCAGCAGCTATTTATGCCATGTGCACATAGCATTTTCTGATATTTATTCCACTTATAGCAAGTGACAATTATTTGAACCTCAGTATTGAAGTGCATTATAAAACAGAATGCAACTTATTGAGTGTAAATGTTTTTTGTTTTTTAATTCACATCATTAAATAGATGCCATGGTTGACACATTTATTGGGAAATAAAGTCCTCCCTAACCCTACCCAATACTTTTTTTAATTATTTCTTTCATTTTTATTCAAAATAAATGTTTTCCGATGTTATTTGAAACTATAAAAGTGAAAACTATAGAAGAGCTAAGAGGGAGTAATTCAATGTAGAACCGCCACTCTTAGTTCGCCAGCTGATGTGCCTAAGGATAGTAATTAAAAAAGCTAACAAATTAATTTATGGAAACTTCATTAATGAAAACAGTTCCACACACTGGGTGTAGGCTATAACAACTTAAGTATTTTACGTGTAAAATTTTTAAGTAAAGATAAAATGTAAATTTAATACTAAATCAGATTTTATATTAAATGTTCATGTACAATTTTCTATGTGTAGTTAAACTGTGATGTAAAAAAGCTTTTTGCTTATTGGTGGTCATTAGCGGTATGAACCGCCAGCAGCGATAAGGTATAGCTAAGAGCGCTCCAGACCAACCTTACGAACGAATGACTTACAGAAGGTATACTTAAGAAGGTAAACTAAGAAGGTTTTAGGAAACACGCATTAACAATAAGTTATGTCTTAAGGTACAACTTAAGAACGGCGTAGCGTTAAGGTGGTTTCGGAGAACGCAGCCTAGACCTATAAAATAAACTATAAAAATGTCAAACAATAATTTTAAAAAATCTGATAAATTATTAATAATCAAATAAATAATAAAACATACCTATTTTGAAGGATATATGAGATGTATAATACTTAAAATGTATTTATTTTCATCAAGCCCCATTGGCAAACTGTTCTATTTTCTGAAAGCATAACCCATTTAAATTAAAATCAAGTCTTAATATTTTAATTAGACATACAATGAATAAAAATAAATAAATAAATCTGTAAAAAATAAAATTAGGATTAAATTTAGTAAATAAAAATGACAAGTGCATAACGTCTTTCTGCTATCTATTTTTATTTATTTTTTATTATATTTAAAGTATAATTGTAAAAACAATTGTCCCCTCATGAAAACACCTTCTAAATAAATAGAAATAATAAATAAATAAATAAAAAGTCAGTCTCCAAAAGATTGTAAGCAGTTCTCATTATAAATCAAATACTATGAGAGCAACATTAATTTTATGAAAACCATGCTCTTGCTGTCTAATCAACAACAACCTATATTTTCTATTTTGCATTTCCTCTTTCTATAATTTTATGACATTATTTCTTCCTCATAGTGACGAGAACAGAAGGGGCTGAGATGTCAAACGAATAAGAATCACAGAAAGACAGAGCGGGTGTCGGCGGTTCAGACTCCAGACAGCATGTGTCTCAAGTGAAGCAGGCCGAGAATGCAAAGCATCCAATTTGGTGCATTGGCCAACAGAGGCGAATCTGGGAGTATTAGAGTAGAGGATTTATGGGGCTGTCTGTGGCCTAACTGAGCTCTAGGGATAGATTCCATCTTTCCAGTGGCCTTTCACAAAGGCCAGCACACACTGCTGGGGACAATAAAGATGAGCCACCACCGATGGTTATTACTCTGTGACGTTAGTGTGTACTCATTTATCTCATGATCGCAAAACACCACACACACGACCCCTCTCACTCAGACACAACACTATAATTACAGTATAGACAAATCATGGCAAAGTGACCCCAATATAGCATAACACAGTCCATTCAAGAATCGCTACTGAGGGATCATTTAAATAATTGAATAGCGAGCATTAAAAGTGAAGTGTGTGGTTTTATAATAAAATAAATTGCGATATAATTTCTCCCATTGCTTTATTATGTGCAGAGGTGGCTATGCTGTAAGTAAACCATTTATGCTACAGGTTAACCTCCCTGAAAAGTGCAAACAGTGGATATTTGATATATGTGAGGACAATCAAAATCTACCTAACAATGACATTATTATGCGCACAACAGTTCAGTTTTAGTTCACTTACATTCATTTGCATAATTTATTTTTGAATGTGCAACTGCTTTGGTTAGCAAGATTTGTCTCTTATGCTCACCAAAAACGGCATGTTTTTGAAAAAAAAAAAAAAAAAAAAAAAAAAAACGGTAATATTGTAAAAAATGGTGAATATTACAAATTCAGTATCTCAGAAAATGTTGAATATTACTTAAGACCAATACAAAGAAAGGATTTGTAGAAATGTTGGCCAACTGAAAAGTATGAGCATGTACAGCACTCAATACTTATTTGGGGCTCCTTTTGCCTGAATTCCTGCAGCAATGCTGCGTGGCATGGAGTCAGGTGTTATGAGAGCCCAGGTTGCTCTGATAGTAGCCTTTAGCTCTTCTGCATTGTTGGGTCTGGCATATCCATACTCCATAGATTTTCTATTGGGTTAAGGTCAGGTGAGTTCGCTGACCCATTAGGAACAGGGAGACCATGGTACTGATAGGTTTGGCACTGTGTGCAAGTGTCAAGTCCTGTTGCAAAATGAAATCTGCATCTCCATAATGCAATACAATTAAAACTAATGGGGTGCAAGAGCTGTACAAACCTCCCAAAATGACAAAAAAAAATCATACTAAATATAAAAGTCACATTAATATTCATATGTAAATTAGAATATAACACACAAGTTGTTCCTTTTCACACATTCCCTTTCACAGCATAGAAAAGAGCAGTGTGAATTTTTCCTTTTTTGTGACCTTTAGATGAAAGAAAGCCATACAGGCTGGAATAACATGAGGGTGAGTAACAGCAATGTTTATTTTAGGTTGTGATAGAAACACACACACAATCTTTAAATCACTGTTTGCATGCAGATTGCGGTTTAAAATCCTTTATACAAGCATCATTCCTTCCATAAACAGCAGTCCAAGCCTGATAACATGTCAATTAAATGAGAATCTGAGCTGTGAATTAACAACTCCATTAGAGAGCGAAGACAAAATAACCAACAAAACATAACGCAGATGTCACTGAGCCGTCTGGGCTTATTAAAAATCCTCTGTACACAGCGTGCTTTGATATGAAACTGCTGGTCTCTTGTGCAGACATCAGAACGTGATCATTTCAAGACAACCCCATCTGCCTATACAACACATTTCACCAAGCTGTGCCATGTTATGTCGCGCTATGCTGTGTTATAGCATCCTGTGTTGTTCTGGACGGCGTTCCGTGTCGGCTTGTGCTTTCAAAAGCACTGTGTGGCTCCGACGGTTGATTACGTGTGTGTAATGCGAGTGAAAGTTCCTCTGGGCCGCTCTCGTTTGATGTGAGGATATTCACAGGAGGACGAAAGGCAGCATCTGCTCCAGATACACAGATTCAGTAATCAAGCACACACATTACAAGCCACACACACACACACAAAGAGGCAAGCTGATGTCCCAGTCCCACACAGACACATAACGAGATGAAACACCAATAAACCGAGACACGATACGACTTCTGTATATAACACCACTGTATATAAAGCCAATGACACCAGATAAGTGGCATCTGATAGACGCTGGATTACATAACCGATATCTCAGTCTGGCAGATATGTGTGAAAACGTCCAGATTTATGTTGGCGAGCACACATATGCAGTGTTTGATGGATTTTTTTCTCATCTTGAGCTCTCCTAGAAGCAAAATCTGATCCCATAACTCTATTGTTTCTTCTAGAAAGCAATTAGACTGACAAGAGATCAAATGGGGAAAATAAATAAATAAATAAATAAAACATTTTAGAAGATAAAAAAAAAAATCTAAAGTCATCATAAATATTTAAATTTGAACTTTTTTATCTAATTTCTCCAAACATCCAGAAATTATTAATACCAACATTAATTTTACAAACCCTAAAAAATGTTTTGTTCTTTCTATTTTGATTTCCCCACAGAAATGTTAGGAGAAAAAAGGTCCTAGAAACATAAAATACCGTTTAAAAGTTTGGAGTAAGTGGGATTTTATTTATTTATTTATTTATTATTATTATTTTTTTTTTTTTTTTAAGAAATTACTTTTACACTTGGAATCGACTGACTGTAAATGAGAGTAAAGATCCTTACAATATTATATAATATTATAATAATATATAATATGTTTTTAAAAGCACCGTATCAGAACATTAGAATGATTTCTGAAAAATCATTTGACAATCATGAGTGGAGTGATGAACATTAATTTTATATTTCTGTAGATTACATTATTTTTGATCAAATAAATGCAGTACTAAACATAAGACTCGTCTTTCAAAAAAGAAAAAAAAGAAACACATTACAAAAACATTCAATTTCTTACTGATCCTAAACCTTGTTAACTTATCCATGAAGGACAAATAATATTAATACTGCAAATATGCATTTGCAAGCCATATTACTTCCTATCAAATGCAAAAAAAGTCATTCCCTACTTTTGTTTTTCTTACTGAATATGGAGCATTTAAATACTAAAGTTTTATTATTATTATTATTATTATTATTATTTAATATGTGATGGCCAGGGGCCTGTTCCATAAAACAAGTTTACCAAATAAGCCAGGTTTATATCAGTTAGCCTGACTTATTGGCAATTAATTTGGCTATCTACCATAAACCTGGCTTATTTGGTAAACTAGGTCACAAAATCTAACCTTTGTTGTCGATGTTTATTGAAATTAATGCACCATGTTTCACAATAAGAGCAGAAACCTATATCAAGAAAGTTAAAAAAAAAAACATCAATTTTGATTTCATGCTGACTTTAAGTCTTGCGAGCAGAAAGAGCAACCTTTGAGCAATAAAAGTCTCCTCTGGGGTGGACTTCATGCCATTTGTCTATACGAAAGGACATATTTCGCCTGGAGGTGAGAGATCCCAATTTGAGACGGTGTCAGAAGGATCACACTTTAGCTGTGCTTAATGATCTGACATAGCAGAGAACAGGCAGTCTGGGATATATGCACACGGGACAGAGAAATCATTTCAAGTGTCAAACGAAGACTGAAAGGAAGGAAGATAAAATGTAAAGAGACAATAGCTTTGCCCCAAGCTTACCCTAAATGACTAATTACTCTCTTCAATGTACCATTCTCTTCCACATACACACATATGAAAGTAATTTAATATAAATTATTCAGCTCTTAATTACTTTTCACATGGCTCTTACAAACAGCCACACACAAAATTGCATTAATAATTCAGTTTTTGAGAAGATCCACAACCCAAAGCCTTTTATCAAACAGAAAAAACATGGCCAGGCTTAATAAACACCAACACAACAGCTAGAGGACAAAGGCCACATCGCTGGCACTGTAATAATCTCAATAAGATTAAAGGGGTTAAGAACAGAGTATAATTTATAAACTGGGTTCATATTTCACCACTAAATCACAGAAAAAAAAGAAAGAAGGATAGAAATGTTGTGGATTAAGAATTTTTATATTTTGTAAAGAAAAGTATAATTCTAATTGTCTTTTTTGTAATACAATATTATTGTAATTTTCAAAATAATTGCATCCTTATATTTCGTACAGTACTTCCACAAAAACAGTAGGTATGCATTTTAGTTGCAAAATAAAAAGAGGCAAAAAAATGTCCAAACTGTTTCAAATTTTCTAAAGGTTTCCAAAAAAAACCTTGAAAAAATTGGAAAGAAACTGGAAAGTTTTTGAGGATATTTAATGCAATACAGTAATACTATTTATAATATTTTCCATACAAATGCAAACAAACAAAAAATAAAATAAAAAAAAGAATATATTATAAATGATATACACATAATCCAATTGGAATTATAAGGTTCTAACATTTGAGTTATTCACATATTCTATAACTTATTTACATTATGTGACAGATTATTTAAGGTTGTGCTATGCTGAAGCTTAATTTTTCAAAACTACTCAGAACCTTCTCATTCAAAAAGCATGATATTGTCTCTACTAAACTACACATAATTTAGTTTTATTTTGAGTTCACATTATACATGTTTGAGCGTGAGCCTTGTTTTAATTCAAGGTCAATTAAAGAGCTACATCTACGCATCAGCTTACATTAACCTGTTACTTTCTCTTGCAACATAATGCTCCTAATAGTAACAGGGGGGAATTAAACTTCAAACAAATCATTTAAAATGAGCTGAACATTGAATGATTCTAAGAGATGATATATTCTCTGATCTAGCTATCCATCTCCCTCTCATAAACCTCTCCTATTATATGTAGATAGCACTGATCCAGCTATTCTCAAACAAACGCCTCACATCTATTATTAATAGGAACATGAATGGGGGTGAATTATTCATTCTGATTTTCTGTAGATAACAATTAGGTGAAAATTACAACTTCCAGTGCATGACAAAATGCGTATTTACTGGAGCGCCATGCCCAGAAGCAATAATTTCCACAGTAATTCAGCTTGGTCTCAGTGTGATATTCAACATTGTCTCCTCTGAGATCCCTTAACAGGAAAATATGGACAGAACTGTGAAAATCAGAACAGCCCCCGCTACACATACTGTATGAGGAAGTGCAAGTCAATTAGGCGGTAAACATTTCACTATCTACTGAGCAGACAAATATGCACAGTCTAAAGAAGATAATTAAACAACCAAAAAAAAAAAAAAAAAGACTTCATCCCACAGATGGAAGAAATGCCTTTTAATTAGGCGGTAAACATTTCACTAGCTGGGAAAAGTTGGACTGTGGGCGCGAGCCGCAAACAGTAACATATGATGGGACGTCTGGTCTCTGTTATGCATCCGAAATAATTTGAAGTCATGGGATTTATAGGATGTACAGAAGGTGGAGAGGACCCTTACTGAGCCCAGCGTGTGACAGGACTCTGCGGCTCAGTACGGCCACTTAAGAGAGAGACCTGCTGAGCACCAACATGCCCCAGGATGAGCGTGGCCGGCTGGAGGCTGGTTATCTCAGATACGGTGCTGATCAAGGAGAGGAGAGGGCTGTTTAATAATGCATGTCAAAGCAGACAGGATCAAACGCAGGGCTGAGACTAGACTTGTCTCAGACAAACCAGGCCACTGGATCAATCGACTTACACCCGTGCACACACAAATACAGTCACAGCTGAAAATGAGCGAGATGATGGTTGTAACCTGGCTTAAAGACTTTTTCATTTCCATCCTATGCAAGTTGAGCTTAAATCCTCGTGCAGTGCATTACAGGGTGTAAACACTGTTTTCAGAGGTGTCCCAAATTTTGACACGCCTCAAAGCCTCATTGTAACAAAGCCAGAGGAACTAAGGGCAGATCTGATGCTGTGATGGAAAAGCAAAGTTAGGATTTCAAATATATTATATTTTTATGTTTAAATAAATGCTTTTTATTTTTTGTCATATTGTTTAAAAAAATTGCCAAAAATGGATACAAATCAGTTATATTTATTCCATTTGATTAAATTTTTTTTATGACATAATTGCTTAATTAAATAATTTAAAACACTATTAAATTTATAATAATAATAATAATAATAATAAAAATAATAATAATAATAAGATAATAATATTGTTTTATTTATTTGGGATCATTTTAATTGATTTATTAGTTTTATATAATAATAATAATATTAATAATAAATAAATTAAACTTTGCATTAATTGGATTAATTTTCATTTAGAATAATTTAAAGATATTAAATTATCACAAATTAATTAAAACTATCGTAAATTAAAAATAAAACAATGTCTTGTTTTTGTTATGATTTTTTTAATATTAATAATAATTATTATAACTGCAATGTATTAATTTAATTAACAATCATCTATTATTTTTGTTGCTTTTGTTGTTTGCTTTCATTTTAGGTTTAAATTGGACATTGAATGTCATCTCAGATTTTTGGACACCTGTATTTTTACGTTTACGTGTTTGCATGTGTACTTATTATTATAATTAATATTATAAATCTTACATCAAACGTGTATTCAGACTTTTGGACCCCTGTATGCCTTATGCTTGTGTGTTTGCATGTGCCATCTCCACATCCATGGGTTTTTTAAATCAACAACACAAAAACATGTCAAAATGACAAGGCCCTTGACTAAATGTATAGATATTAATTTCCACCTCTCCACACACCGGGAAAAGGTAAAGTTGCCTACTGGTAAACGATCACAAACCTAATAACACACACACACACACACACCATATATAAGAGGTTGCAGCTTGTTTACGTGCCGCACAGCTAGCTCTAGTGGCTGTTGACCTGCAAATATTAAAAACCCACCATAATGAGGAAAAGACCTACAGACCACAAGTGGCACAAACAACCATTCTCAAACTTGAAACAGAGCCACACTGCGTTTCATCTGCATTATCAAAGCAGATCACAGAGGTTGAAGCCGAGAAGGCTGAGGGGTTTGTGTCTGTGTTTTCAGAATGGTGCAGTGGCTGAGAAAAACAGAGAGACAGATGCTAAAGTAGTCCTTTATTTAGTCCGCTGAATGACAGCTCTAGGGGAAGCTATGCCTGCGATTAAAATTTTCATCAATCACAAGAAAACAAGAAACGGGAAAAGAAAAAAGAATGTGGGGGAAAAATACATAGATTTGCATTTCCTTAAGGAAATACAGTAGCATTGGCTGTGAAGCCAAGATTAGATTTATGCTTCAGTTGTGTTAATGAAAAGCCGAATCGGAGTTCAGAATCTTGTCAGCTGTGCATGAGAATCAGCACACAGCCTGACACCATCTTTGTAGTGTAAAGGCTAGTAGAAGGTTAAACAGATGCAAAAAAAGCCACATTATGATTCGTTATGCAAATGGAGGCAAAAGACTAATCACAATTCAGTGTGAAAAATATAATAGAGTAATCACTGTCAGTTAGATAGTAAACATTCTATAGCCGAGAGGAGATTTTCAGAAAGTATGCATACTATTAATACATTGCAGTTATAATAATTATTATTAATATTAAAAAATCATAACAAAAACAACAACTTTTATAATTTATATTTTTTATAATTTTTAATTTAGGATAGTTTTAATTCATTTGTGATAATTTAATATCTTTAAATTATTCTAAATGAAAATTAATCCAATTAATGCAAAGTAGAATTTATTTATTATTAATATTTGTATTATAATATAACACTAATAAATCAATTAAAATGATCCCAAATAAATAAAACAATGTCTTAATAATAATAATAATAATAATAATAATAACAATAATATTTCTAAATTACATTTAATAGTGTAAAT
>JAUCNO010000318.1:4177049-4187096 GCA_032353835.1 Enteromius viviparus | reverse complement strand
AATAAATAAATAAAATGACCTTTTAAACCGTTTAACTGATTGTGTTAACCGGTTAAACTTCTAATCGGTCGGTTAACAGTTAAACGGTTAAAATGAGCATCCCTACTTCCTACACAACTTAAATACAGTAGCTAAGCATCTCCTCATTAGCGTCTTAGTAAATAACCTCCTTGTGGCATTTCCAAGAAAAGAATCAATATCCAGTCTTGCAAAACCTCAAATGAAACCATCACTCCATCGCCCCGCTCTAATCTTCCTGTCCGTTTACACAGGGCAATTGTGTGACAAATTGTGAGGTAAAAAAGATTAAATCTATTCTGGTGAAACATTAAAGTCAATGTTAAGTGTTCTGTGGAGGCCGAGAGATGTGGGCATGAAAAACAAGAGCGGGAGTGTGTCATTGAGACAGATGTGAGTGAAAGAGCAAGGAAATTCCCAAAGGCCTGTCTGTCTGTCACTAAAAGACGAGAGAACACCTGAGTAATGGGCTGAGAAGGACCAGTCCAAATATCCCTCTCTCTCTCCTGCCTCCCTGCAAAGACAACAACATTATTCACACAAACTAATACAATCATCGCCCGACAGCCTTGACCACTACTGAGACTTTCTCTGCATGCTAATGGAGCCACGGGTAGACAAACACAGCAGCCATGCCAAAACCCCTCAGGTCTGCGGACGGGCATCAGTGAAGCGGGGAAAGCCCGACACATCTGCAGCGGGCGCAGACACCCAAAATATTTCAAAGGCTGATAACAATTATAACCCGCTGGCGCCCGTCCATCCATCTTTCCAAAGGACATGCCAGCTGGCGAGTGCATGGATAGACACACACACGAACAAAAGTGCACACATACTCACTGATGCTTAGATCAGAAGCAGGTCAGTTTGAGCTTTTTTTGCTGTCTATGGGGCATCTGTTCAAATGCAAACAAGCAACTCAACACGCTTTCTAAATGTACACCTGCGACCACTGGATCTGATTACATTATGGTTTACAAAGTACAGACAAACTGTTTAAAAAAAAAAAAAAACTATAAAACTATATTTTATATGAATCAAAGATGAAATGGTATTTTCAGGTATTAAAACGATAGTTTAATACACGAGGTATATATATACATATTTAAAAGTGTTATGTGCATATATATTAATGCATGTGTACATAATAAAAACACAGTATACACACATAAACAAAACATTTATGTTGCATGCGATTACTCATTTGACAGCATCTATCTATCTATCTATCTACATATACTTCACTATAAAAGTTTTGGACATTAATGGAATGAATCCTTTTTTTTAACAGTTTGTCTGTAATATATATATTTGTATGTATGTGTATGTATGTGTGTGTGTGTCAGTATGTTATATAAAAATACAAACTGTGTGCATGTGATGAATATTTCATGTTTTTCTCTGTCTCTCTCACTCTCTCTCTTTCTCTATACATATACAGAATATATAAAACATATTTACATATGTTAGTATGCTACTTTATATCTTTTGATGTCAAATTACAAATAAAGCAGAGTGGTCTTACCTCTAAAGCTGCTGCTCGCTTCTTCAAAAAGTTTTCTATATTCCGTGCCGCTGTTTCCACAAGCTGTGCCGCATTATTTGTTTTCACAGTGAAGAAATTCTGATTATCCATAAAGATCTGTCATCACGGAGAGGAAAAGACACTCATTAGGGACTCTGGTAATGAGGTAACGAGATGATGGTTTACCGGTGATGATTGTTTTGATAATTAAGCTGACTTTTATTGAGGTTTATGATTTGTTGGTGTGAATACACATTAAAACACATATAAATCAATATGTACAGGGGTCTGTGTGTGTGTGTGTGTGTGTGTGTAGTAAAGCGCAAAGGCCTTTGGACCTCTGACCTGTCTTAGATTATTCCCAGCGCTGGCTGTGTCTGCTAAAGAAACCAGCTCCTGCTGCAGCTGATCTACCCATTCTTTTATCCTGCAAACACAAACATTCGTATTAAATACACAGTTGCAATCTAAGTATATACCTAAAGGGGTCAGAAAATGTAATGGAAAACAATTCAAGTCTTTATGAAGTAACTAAGCCACAGTCTTGAAGACAGCTACATACTGTATGAGTCATATTGAAAGCAATTTGTAGTGTGGAAGAGTTACAGCAAATGTGATCTCATGACAGGTGCTTCTAATATGCACGTTTTAAAAATAGCATGAAGCAGTTACAAACGACTAAATAGTCAGTTAGCACACTGCAAGCAAGAACTCAAGATGAATAACCTGGTGAACGCACAAAAACCCTGTCCTTCAGAGCACACTTGAAGCAAAAACACGTGTACCTCAGAAATGGCTTTAGGGATAGTTTGTAAACGCTGCGCTTTTATTTTGAAGTTCGCGTGACTCTACCCGATTGTTTGGACTAAACGAACGGCTCATTTCTTGGATCAAGATTACACAAAATCAATTAAACAAATCAAATCCTCAATAAACCATAAAACAGCAGGAAAACATGAGGGTTGTACAAACACAAGCAAGTGAAAACAGCACCTACATGAAAACAGTCAGCGAATTTTGCAAGAACTTCAAAATAAAAGCGCATATTTACTGAATGAAATGCATATGCAGAATAACAAAACGAGTAGTTCCTCAAACCGTTACTCTTCTGTATTTATATTTTGAGTATGCAAACAGAAATATTTAATCTACCATTTCTCTTACAAACTGTACAACAAAAATAAAGAGTGCGATATAAAAAGTACGCCAAATAAATATTAAATCTCGTGGTATTGATACGAATAAAGATTGATTTTGGCGTATATGTGACACGCACGTGTTTGGCGTGCATATAATATGCAGATTTTGCGTGCAAAATTAAATACAAAATTGTTTGGTGTGCATATGAAACGCAGCTTTCGCGTACAGTACATATGATACGCATCTAACGTTACCCCACAAGCCTAATCCTACCCATCGCGTAGCATAAACTTGTAAAAAAAAAGCTTTCATTTTTATTAATCTTTTTATACGCACATTCATGAGATTGGGTAGAAATATGACACAATTCAGAGAAGTCACTGGTTCCAATGCTCCAGTTATATAACGTCCAATTAATATTAATAATTAGTCCTACTGTACAACCACACTTTGATGGAAACTCTCTTTCTTCATGATATTCCTTGATGTTGCTGCAAGATGAAAAGAAGAGTGAATTCATGGACATCAGGAGGAAGTCACATGTCTTTCATGGCCTCTGTGATCACAGATCTAAAATTACCCAAACCATGAGGAGGAATTAAGGAGGTGTTTGTGAGTGTGAAGTCCAATAGAAAACTAGAGGTATCATCTCCTGAAGAACTGTATTTCTGACAAATCTGTGATACCATATCTGTTTTCATTCAATATATACATTTTATATTTTAGCAAAAAATAAAAGTTGAGCAACATTTATTTGTCTATTCATGAGGAAATGTGTCCTTGCTAAATAATTTTTCATTACCAAATAATAAATCTAATTGACAAATAATGTGTCACTGTTTTGGCAAAAAATATTAAGCATCACTTTTTTCAAAGTTGACGATGAAAAACTGTTTCTTGAAAACCCAATTAGCACATTATAATTACATCTGAAAGATAAAGATGAGTAATGAGTGCTGGAAATTCTGCTTTCCCAACATAGAAATAAGGGAACAATACATGTTAAGAAGTATTAAAATAGAAAATGGTGCATACTGTTTTACTATATTTTAATAAAACATCTGCAGCCTTAGTAAGTCTTTTCAAAAACATTATGTAGAGTATATGACATCATTTCTAATCTTTAATTATTAAACATTGTCACTCACTCACTTCTGCTGCACAGAAATATTTGGTAAAGCATTCTGCCCTCTCATGTATTATTTTTGTGAGAGACCAAAAGTCTGCTGTCTACATAAAAGAAGATGAGTCGTGGCTTTGTGGTACCAGAGAAACCAGGGTCTTACGCTCTTTCCCAGAAGAACAAAAACACACATATTCACAGAAATTGTGCAAGTTTAAGTTGTGAACCCAGGCCGTCAATACTAGTATAATAGAACCCTTCAGTGCTCTCTGTATTGGGGTCAGAACCAAATTTGAAAAAGGAAAGAAAAAAGATAGATGGTCTGCAAAGATTTCTGAATTTAATATAGGCTCCTCCATTCTTCTCCTCTAGTGCTCATTCTATTCTTCTGTCATAGCCTTTTTCCTCAGGGGCTGGAAACACAGAAGCACAGATGTAGGGTGCAATAAGACAATCTGTTGGCTGAGGTGCTTTCTAACGAGCAGAGGTGGACAGATATGATTATACCAGCACTTTTTTTGCACTGCAAAAGTCTGCTAAGTCAAAATATCCTGCTTGCACGTATGCCTCAAGCAATGTAAAGTCCCACACATTTTTTAAAACACACTGTAAATAAGATATTACCGGTCAGACCTCCTTCACTCACAGGGCTTTGGCTGGCTCACAGGATGTTGCACACTACCTTGTAAACTTACAACTATACACGTTGCCAGATTTTATGGTGGAAGAAAAGCTTTCTCACAGTCACCATGACTCATGTACTATTGCAACAAGGTCTAAATGCCTGCAGATGTAAGAAAAATTCAAAGGAATAGTTGATTCAAAACATTTGCTAAAAATGTAGATGTGCTTGTTTCTTTATCTGAACAGATTTGGTTTATCTGCAGTGAACAGGTGCCGTCAGAATCCAAATATAGGACAAGATAACAAAAATATTACAATAATTTTTCTCCTGATTCAGACAAGACTGTCTTTTATCATTTTTATCAGCTTTTTGGACTCTCATTCTGACAGCACCCATTCACCATAGAGTAAGGATACATATCTCCAGAAACAAACTTATCTACACCTGGGATGGCCTGAGGGAGAGTACATTTTTGGGTGAACTTTTTATTTAAGTTGAACCACAGATGTATAATGAAAGTACTTATCAATCACAGTTTAAATGTTGTCCAATACTTTGTAGCAGGTTTCTTACTATGCATTAAAAATTATTTTAATGCATTTCCCTCTTTAAAGGTGTAGCCGCGATTGTTGCAATTATTCATGATAACATACAATGGTGCATTTTGAGGCATAATTAATGCAATAAGAAAAGTTTTATAATGTATAATATATATCTGCCTCGAGTGAAGTGTTACCTAACTGTTCATGTATCTTTTAAAGGGGTACATCGAACAGCATTATCTTGAATTAAAAGATATGTCTATCTACAGCCACAGTTCTTTAGATGGATTCTGCTAAAAAAGGTAATTTGTCAGTGGTCATAATGAGTTTATTCCAGCGCATATGTGCTTTCATTCACTTCCATTTCCAAAGTCCATTCAGAGATTTCCCTGTGCTCCTCTATAATAAGCTATTTAATCCCTTTACAGGCTGAGGATTAGCGCTCATCTGACAGGGGAACAGAACTGTGACTCTAAGCTTTTTTTCTTTTTAAAGAACTTATGTCTAAGCTTACTAAACAGTTGCTGCTGGGAACAATGCAAGGTTCTAGATCAGGAAACCATGCAACTATTTGTTTTTAAAGGGAAACCAGACTTGGGTCAGTTAGGACAGATAAAACAAAGCTCTAAAAACATGTTACAGATAGCTTAAACAGTCCTTAAGCTTAAACTGATGAGCATGGCACTAGCAACACTAAAGGCACTGTTTCGTTCTCAAGAAATTAGCTAATAAAACATATACCTTAAATGCAACACAAGTCTTGAAAACAAATACTATTAAAAAGTGTGGGCTAAGAAAGACGTTATGAAAGAAGCCTCTTGTGCTAACCAAGGATGTATTAAAAATACAGTAATGATAGGGGCATGGTTCTAGCCAGCAGGGTAGCTTTTGGGGCGTTTATGCATGCCTAAAGTCAAAAAGCACTTTTATTTTCTTATAATATGCAATTGTTTAGACCTTATTTGTTCATCGACTCTCAAACTATTTTTTTCCAGTGATTGGTCAATTCTATTTAAAGCAGTCTTTTGTGAACTTGTAACGCTCCAAAAGCACCACCTGGTGGCAAAGAATAAATTTGCATTTTCATTCAAACCAACAAAAGGGGGCGGGACATATGACTCATCGTTTCTGATTGGTTGGCCTTTTTCTGGGAACTGAAGTGCTAACTCCAGACTAACTTTGCCCGCGAAAAGAACGTAGCGTCAAAGGGGCGGGCCCAGGCTACTAAACTACTCCTTTAAGTGTGCTCCTGAAACTAGCTACAATTGGTTACGGTGGCTTCAGGTTCTGTCACAACGCATACGTCATCAGAATAAGTGGTCTGATTGGTTGTAGATTCGTCCAGTAGTATACAGAGGTATCTGATGGACGCAGGTTAAGTAAGGTAGCTTTGCCAGACTAAGCTCCTATGAGTTTAATAGTCGCGGAAGCCAGGCTACCTGAACACACCACTTAATACAGTATAACATATATCTTTCCCTCTCCACAGCAGAGCGGCGTCTCTGTGTCAGTAAGTGGACCAGTGTGGCACTGAGGGGCAGGTGTCTCTGGCTGTCATGAGGACACAGGCACAGTGATCACCTGCGTCATCTCTCTGTGGGAATCCTCCCTCAGTTCCCTCTTGAAAAAGCCTGTTTCTGCGCTAATACTACCACCAGACAGAAACCAGAGGAGTGGTGTGGCTTATGTTGCTCCAAATTGAGTGGATTAGTTATTGAGTACTCTCACTTTCTTTATAAGTGTATCTGAGGCACAGATGGGAGGGAAAGCCAAAAGCAGTTTTTTTTTTTCAGGTTTTTTTTTTCTTTCTGCTTTCATTTGTTTTCTGCTGGTTTTGTTTTGAAGCACCTTTGTGTCTCTCCCATTGTAATGGCACACCATTGGACATTCAAATAAATAAAAACAGAAATAAAACTAATTGTGGTATGCAAAAAAGAGCAACACAGCTATAAACAATAAAGCAAAAAACTGACACATTATAGTATCTCTCATAACTAATGAATATGGGTAAATACAGTATGTTAACTTATACGAAAACGTTATCTTAAAGCGATAGTTCACACAAAAAAAAGAAAATTTGCTGAAAATGTAGGTCATTCAAGATGTAGTTCATCTGAACAGATTTTCATCAGAGTAAGAGTTCAAACAGCTAATAAAACGTCACAATAAAACAACAACCAATCCACATGACCCCAGTCCATCAATTCACTTCTTGTGAAGTGATAAGCCACATGTTTGAAGTAAACAAATCCATTATTAGAATATTGTAACTGTTGTCCTCTCGCCCTGACATTTCTTAGATTAATAGATTAAGATTAATTAGAATGACTGAGTGTTTGGACATTTATCCCGACGGCACCCATTCACTGCAGAATATCCAATAGCTAACAAGTAATGTAACACTCTAAATCTCCAAATCTGTTCCACTGAAGAAACATCTACATACTGGACAGCCTGAGGGTGAATGAATTCTTTTTTAGCAAGTTTTAAATGCCTTGAAGCTTTCCCCTTGCTTTAAATTCACACTGTAGTATTCTGCTGTAACCTTTTAAAGATACCTTTTCAACAACTGAAAATTAAACAGCGGCATATCATGCTTTTTCATTATTTTAAAGCAATGCATTACTGATGCAGAATCACAGACATCTACCTGAAGAGCCCATTTAACAAAAGCTCTTGTTATGCGGAACAATTATACCCTGGTTTTTACGACCATCACAAATGTATTGATCTACATCAGTTCAGGCCACCCAAGAGCTTTCTTTTTCCTGAATGCATGTTCTTGTACAAACAGGTGGTCGAATCAAAAGGTCCAGCTTCTTACATAATCTTTGTAAATCATTATCTTAACGCATTGCATTAATGGTCTTTACACCATGCAATAAAACACAATGTGGGACCACAGTCACAATGTAAAAATACACTAATTCTGTCTATTACTGCATTCAGAAATGACACTTTATAGATTTATGAAAGCACATAAAAGTCTTAGGCATGATGTTGAATACAGATGTTGACCCAGGGACACGCCTAACTCAGCAAAATCAGGTTCTGCATGACGGTACGCTTCATTTCACATCTTGTTGACTGTTCAACAGAAACACCAGCCCACAGCAAACTTGGAAGTGCCAGGGCAATTTTAAGTCAAGTAATATACACCTATAGTGAGAAAAACAAGCAAATTTTTCTTTTCGGTGAACTAACCCTTTAAGTTAGACATTGTGTTGTGGTTTGCCTGGATTGGATTACTAAAGACTTTTGGTCATCGTCCACATGTACAGAACAACAGGGTTGTAACAAATGCCTAAAGTGTCTAGGTTTTTGCCTTTTTGCCCTTTGTTTAAAATGTCTGGGGGGGGGGGGGGAGAAAAAAAGAGAAAACAGTCTCCGTACAACACCTAGCTTTAAAACTGATATGAGCACCAGATAAAGTCCAGCTAGAACCAAAAACTGACATCTGACGTCTGGACACGCTATAGACCAGCTACTATGTTTCAAAATAACTATCAAGTAAAGTTGGATTTTTTATGTTACTGAAATGCACAAAAAAGGGAAGATTCAGATCTTTCCGGAATCAAAGAGTCAGGAGCTGCACTCATACACAGAAAATAGCTGTCCGGGGGTGTTGCCAAGATGGCTGGCAAATGAACTGAGTGAACTTGCCTTAAAGCGACTATAACATAGTAAGTGTTGCATCAGAGATGGAGGATGAGAAAGCGTGTGATGTTTCATTGATTCACCCATTACATGCAAACCAGAAAACTCTGCTAAAACAATGCAGTGCAGGCAAAGCTCTCTCGTTTCCAAAAGCACATTGCATAAGGTAGTTCAATCAATATTGCTCAGACCCCGAGCAGCGATACAGTCCAGTGATTGTGTGTGTGTGTGTGTGCATGCCTGCGTAACAGAAAAAAACACGGCGAGATCTTACAATTTCATTTCTATTGACTTTTAAATGGGATTTCACAGACTTTCTGCACATCTTAGCCAATTTTTCCAGCTGGAGTAAAAGTGCACAAAAGGTCATAAGTCATGCTTGAGATTGGCAAATAAATAACGCTTATTCTTCTTAAAAAAGATGTTTCGACAGTATTTCCAGCTAAAAATAAGTTCTAAGCTGCACCATAATGTAAGAACAGCTTAAGAGGATGTCTTTGTGAGCTGAAAAGGTATTAGTCAAGGCACAACAAAGCCACATAGCAATGCTTAAATTCATTTTCCTAACTCAAGACTTTCTGAGGAATGTGTTAATGTTAAGGAAAATAGGCTGCGACCCACTTTCGGGATTAATACAAGCGTGTTCTCTTCACCATTGTGGTGTGCTATTCACATGAGAATCTCATTGTGTGCGTGCTGAAGAAAGGTGGAGCACGTCACATGAGTTGTCCTTGAAATTGCATCTTCAGCAGTTCCTCTGCTATTTTAAATGGAGAGCATGATGAATACTTTCAATAAAAAAAAACATTCATGAAAAACTTTACAGATATGCTCTATGCCATGCAGGTAACATGGTTGAGAGAACTTATAGTGTAGTTACAGTATGTTTAACATCATTGATTTATTCTCTGTAAAGTTGCACAGCTAGGTTTGACTTATGCTCATCAAGACTGCATTTATTTGGTAATAATATTTGCCAATATCACTGTGATTTTCAGCATTTTTTTTATCATTACTACTCCAACAGACAAAGTCCAAACAACAGCAAACAGGAATATCCAAGGGCAAGACAGAATCACAATCCAGTAAAATGCGATGGTCAAGGCTGGTAGCCAAATGTTCAATATATAACAGGTAACAGTCCAGGGTCAAAATCCAATCCAAATTAACAAATAAAAAAAGACAATGAAAAAAAGGCAATGACAAAGACAATGGCATGAAACCAAATACAGAAAACCCTTGGTAGAGTCCGTTTACAGCAAAACAATACTTCACGACTCTCTGTTTGGCCTCTGCTTAAATGGTCGGCAAGCAGGAAGTCACCAGAGAGGAAGCAGAGGGAGCTGAGACAGTCAGTGCAGACCAAAGGGCAACCTCCCGCTCCCTCTAGTGAAACCAACACGGAAGTGATTAAAAC
>JAUCNO010000318.1:4153800-4170894 GCA_032353835.1 Enteromius viviparus | reverse complement strand
CAAAAATGTGAGGGGTGTACTCACTTTTGTGAGATACTGTATATATATATATATATATATATATATATATATATATATATGTATATGTAGTATTTTCATAACATACTTTACTTTTCTAGTTTGAGATCAGTAATCGTAAACACTGGCCACTGTAATCCTGGGTTATTTAATATAACTGTTTACTATACAATGGCGCCTTAAACCAGTTCCTTATTTTGGTGTTTTTTCTTCTCCATTTCTCACCTTGGCAGCCATCATGCTTTCTATCCGTGCCACCTCTGAGATATACGAGTGAACCCTAAGCTTCAGTTCATCCCTCTCGTTCAGAGCTTCCTGCATCTCTGTGTGCACCGCCTAAAGGACCACAATAAAGGGAACATGTGTATGTGAAGTTCACTTGTCATAGATGGTCACGTGAACAGTGAAGAAAGGGGGTAAGTAGGGGGTAAACAAAAGCTGAGAGGTCTATCGGTATGGATGTATGCACCTGGTTTTCTCTGGTCATGGTGGACAGATCTTCCTGTAACCTGCGGTTCTCTCTCAGCGCGACCTCTCGGTCTCGACTTATGACTGAGAGCTCCTCTTGTGATTGGTCCAGTTGCCTGCGCAGGCTAGCGATCTCCCTCTCTCGACTGCTTAATGTCACCTTCAGCTGACTAAAGTACACGACATTCAATTCCTCCACAGAAAGACAAAAACATCTCGTCATCCAAAAAAACATTCATAATACTTACTCCAGAGAGTTCTCCAAGTCTGTGACTGTAAGCCGGACATCCAAAAGAGTTTTTTCCTGTAGAGCAAAACCAACTTTAATTTAAAGCAGTACCACAATTTTCATGATTAACTGATTGTGCTCTACAGATTTAAAGCACTCTGTATTGGAAACAGGGATGCAATGAGACATGCCCTTATACTGTGTGTCAGCAGTACCTTCCTGTGTATCTCCTCTTGTAGCACCACCATACTCTCCGTCTTCTGGTCTACGGCATCCTGCAGGGTGTCTTTCTCTCGGTCTAGAGAGGCTAATGTGCTCTGCAGTGCTGCAACCTCATCCTTCCGAGATGAACCATGTCTACTCAGATCAGCTACACACAAAAAAAAAAAACACAGCGATCACAATCTTCTTTCTACATAAGGAAATTTACAACTGTACAGTGAAAGGATGTCATAATAGCTACATTTCTAAATGTATTGCATCATTAACACAAAACTAATATGCTATTGAACACAACTCCGGACAATGTTGTAGAAGTCTCTTAAGCTTACCATGGCTAAATAACATATATTAGAAATCATATATAAGAAATCAACATTATAATAAATTGTATTCATTGTGTTGATTTAGTGTTGAAGAAACATTATTAGCAATATATTTACTAATTAATTCGAAACAGTGGCATATCACAATAACTTATTTCAGTTAAGTATCTTTCTCAATTAATTAATACAGTAAGAACAATAAAATAAATGTGTTGGCTAAATACCAAAGTAAAGGTACTTCTGACAAGTCTAATACAGTGAGAGATGCATGAGAGAAAACAGGAAGCAAGAGACAGAAGAGCTAATAATTAAAATTAATGCTCTTAAAAATTAAAAGAGTGCAATACAAGACATTGTTCTGAGACGCACCGATTTTCTCTTCTAGTTTGTCGATCTGTTGGTGAGCTGCCTGCAGTTCATTGGTCTTGACAGATAATCTGTGCTGAACATCTGACAGAGACCGCTCCATCTGCTCCTGCAGAAGCCTAAACACGCATGTACACACACACAAAATATAAAGCGGATTTTGAAGTTTGGGTACAACTGCTTATTTAATCATAACCAAGACAGGCAGATATGTCTGTCTACAGCAGTGCTACACACACACACACACACCTGAGTGCACAGCTCTCGGCTCTCTGTTGTGTGGCTTCTTCTACATTCTGCAGCATCACCGCTGACTGAGCCTTCAGCTCCTTCTCAACAGCAACATGACTCTCCTTCAGTACACACACCTGAGCACGCAGGTCAGCCCTTTCTCTTTCCAGCTACACAGAGTAATGCAATATTATTCACAATATTATTATTATTATTATTACCTAAAAGTAACCTCACACATAGGGCAAATTCGTAAGAGAGCATTACTTTGCCCTACCCACAACGAACAATTGCATTGCTCTCATATATATGCACTTTTGTTAAATCCTACGTCGATCTAAACATTATTTTCCCCAGAAGGTTACCCTCATAACATACAATCAAAACCTATGTTTATAGGAAAATTTAAAATATGCGCAGAAAGTATTCTGCAACCACTATACCAAGTATAATACAATTTGTCTTTTTCCCACGCAGGATCAAATTATAATAAATAGCAAATTACAAATGTACAGCTTACTTTCATTTTTAACAACCCTACAAGCACCATCCCCTTCCTGCAGTACCTGTCAAGACATCTGGAGTTAGCCCAGAACTATCCAGATTGTGAAACTATAAAAGATGCAAGCTCAGTTAGTGTAATACCATCTCAATGGTGTTCTCCAGGTCAAGAATCCTGATCTCCTCCTGTTCTCTGTCTGTCAGAGCTGTGCTCTGTGCAACCTGCAAAGACCGAAAGAAGATTTATCTTGGCAACTCTCCCTCAACACACAGCTATATCACTCATCCTACAAGGGATCTACAGTTCAGAAGTGCTGTGTGGAATTTTAAATGCACAACTCTAACCACAGAAATCTACTTGAATACTCAGCAGCTATTTATGGTCTGCTAAAAAAAATTGTAAAGAGTGTAAACACACACACACACACACACACCTTGAGTCTGTCTCGAAGTGTGTCTCTCTCGGCAGTAACTCTCTGGAGTTCAGCTTCAGTCTGTTCCCTGTCATCTCTGATCCTGTGCTGGAGTTCAGAGGACTCAAGCTCCCTTTGGACACGTCTCAGCTCCTCCTGAGTCTATATTTAAAACCCATGAACAACCTTAAAGGAAAACACCTAGCTGTGTCTAATCTTAAAGGGATATTACATATTTTTAAAATAAATACATAGTCACATTTCTTCTCACCTGTTGGTACTGAGAGCTGAGCTGGTCTCTCTCTAGAGTCAGTAATTTAACTCTGGTCTGAATTTCCTCCATGTGTTTCTCAAAGCCCAGCAGCACTGTTTGTAGCTCATCCCTCTCCTTCAGCGCATTTAAAAGTTCTGCGTCATCACCTCTCTAAAAAAATAAAAACAGCCACTTGTTTCCCAGTGAGGTGTGATGCAATCATGTTATTTTGGTATATTTGGTAACTGCTTTCTAAAATAATTGTTTTTAATTGAAAAATAAATCAGTAAAATGCAGCCTTGTTACAAAATCAGTTCTGATATATAAAATAAAGTTTTTTTTATTCAATTTGCATTGGCTTTTATATTTTGAAAACTTAAAAATCACAATATAAAACGAAAGGAATATTTGTAAATAGGAAGCTTACTTACATTTCATCAAGGTGTCCATATGTTAAAGGGATGGTTCACCCAAGAATAAAAAAATTCTGTCATTAATTAATTAACTAACCCTTGTGTGATTCCCAGCTCATAAGAACTTCATTCATCTTCGAAACACAAATTAAAAAAGTAATTTATCATCAATTTGTGTTATGAAGATAAACAAAGGTTTTTTGAATGAATGATGAATTGTCATTTTTGTGTGAACTATCCCTTTAACAGTTAAGCAAAAGTGAGAAAACCATTTACTAGCATGGCACTGCATTACGAGTGCAGATATTGCAAGAATGATTAAAACCGTGTGTAAACTATTTTACTTTCTGCTTAAACCAAACATCCAGTTGTAATCACTGAATTACATGTCAGCTCTAACCTTTCCGAGCCAGCTGCCTCGTTCTCTGGGGTTCCTCCCTTTGCCTGGACTAGGGGTGGGGCTTTTGTCTGTCCTACCCCTAAGCAGCCGGTATCGCTCCAGCTCCTGTTTGTAGTAATTCCTTTCCTCCTCTAAACTTTTCACAAAGCCATCCAGACGTGATGGAGACTGCTCCTTGCCACACATCCCATGCCTTGCACGCATCCGCTCCAATTCTAGAATCATCTCCTTGTCTGAAAAAAGCACAGTACCAAAATCAGATGAATGACAAACCACATATGAAAACACTGCACGCACACACACGTTGGTTTTTGGACTCTCCATAGGAGTAATGGTTTTTATACCATACAAACTATATGTGGTATTGTCCTACACTGACCCTACACCTAAACCTACCCCTTACAGGAAACTCTGTGTATTGTTAGATTAAAAAAAAAACACCATTCAGTATGTTTTTTAAGCCTTTTGAATTACGGGGACACTGAAAATGTCCTCATAAATCACCTTCATATTGTAATACCTATGTCATACCCCTGTCATTACAAATGTGTGTCCTCATAAACCACATAAACATGCACACGCGCACACACACACGTTGTATGAAGTCACTCATACTATGTAACCTCTTCGTTGTCATCTTGGATTGTGATACACTGCCTATCTGTCATTTTGAATTTGCCTCAGTTTATAATTTCTCTCACCTGAATAGAGTGGCCAACGGGATTCAGGTTAAAACGAAATGTCTCATTGAATGATGGCTCCCTGTCATGGCGACACACTCTGGTCTTCTTCTTTATGATCCTCTTTTGAGTTGCCACATTCACCACATAAAGCTTTACATACAAGTCTAAAAAGACAGTTGAAATATTACAGATTCAAATACTCTATCAGCGTCTTTCTCAATGGACATTTCACTTATCTTGACTGCAATATTTGTATATCAGTCTCATTTCTGACAATGTGTTTGAGGAAAGTTTCATTACCAGGTAGGTGGTCTGGAGATTTGAACTTGTAAGTGATGTTTCTGCACTGCAGGATCTCAAGAACCAGCTGCTCTCCTTCAGTCTTCATTTCCTTCTTCAGAGCAACCTTGATCTCTCCCATCATTTTACCTACAGCCATAGATATATATATTAACATGATATGATTTTTTCTCTTGTTGGGGGGGCTGAAATATTGCTATTTGTTTAAATTAAATTAATATAAGTGGTGGGAAATAGCGACCTCTAGTGGGTAAAATTATATTTTTACTCTGAGCAGAATGGAAAAGCTGGGAACCTAAGCATCTTCCTAAAGATCCTAAAATCTAACTGTTATTACAAAAAATATATTGAGATGATATAAAACATGGAGGAGTATACGCAAATAGATTACAGAATAAGACAGAACAAGATCTGTGGCAAATAAATACAAATAATACAATGTTTTGTATCGTTCATTATGCTGAACAAAGATAAACAAAAATGTTCAGTAATGCACTTTTGACACTTTGCCATGCTCATGGCACACTTCGTGTTGTTGCGCTGACGTCTGTCTCCTTTGACAGAAACAAAAACACACACCCTGTGCTGTGATGAATTATTCAGTAATGTATGGCACTGACACAGTAGAGCAGAACAGAAGGGGATGACTGCTGTTTTCCTCTGTCTAACAGGTTCTTAGTCTCCTCAACAGCTTTCAGACAAGTGCTAATTCAACCACCGGGGGTGAACCTGACCTGTAGAACACGGTTCAAAGCTCTATTATGACTCACAGTTTGCCAATTTTATTTAGTTCTCATGAAGTTCACTGCTTTTTAGCACGAAGATGTCTAAAAGTAGACTGCGTGTGAACTGAAAATGTAAATCAAACTGCTATAAAAAACTGATTACCTTCTGAATCAGACATGTGCAAAGATTCAAGCCCTCTGCTTTTATCTGTTCCATTGGGAATGTTTTTCCTGGCGGAGAAAACAATTGTGAGAAATGCAACTTATATAAACACGATTAGATGTCAGCTATTTGGATTTCTTAATGCATACGGTTGTAGCTAAAAAATATTACATTTAAAAAAATTTTTTTAGAATCTTTTTTTATTATTAAAATAAAAACATATTGGTAGCACTTTACAATAAGGTTCATTAGTTAACATGAGTTAACGGCATTAGTTAACATGAACTAAGAGTACATTTTTGCAATTCAAAATTTGTACTTAAATTATGACACATAATCATTCAAAACTTTGGTGTTAGTAAGATTTTTTAAATGAATTCTAAATTGTTCAGCAATAATGCTAAATGTTAAAGATGACCTTTGAACTTTCCATTAATAAAAAAAATATTTTTTTTTTTTTGGTACGTTCACCAAAAAATATTAAACACAACTAATTATACAAAGAAATCTTTCTTAAGCACCAAATCAGTATATTATAATGACTTCTTAAATATATTAAAATAGTTCCACAACCATACTATTTAACTTTATTATAAATATTTTAGATATTTATATTTTGGGTTAAATAAATGCATTAACCTTTAACATTAACATTACTATTAAATTAGTTAATGGTCTCAACAATTTTGGACCCTATTGTTTGATGCAAAAACAAAAAAGGGTTAGCGTCACAACATTTATTTCACACAATCTTTACTTAGAATTCATTCGAAGATTATTGAAACAAACAAACAAACAACATTGGCAAAACTGGTGGCACTATCACTCTGTTAATAAAGTCCTGGTCTGGGTTTCCCAAAAAAAAAAATTCTGTCATCAATTACTCACCCTCACGTAGTTCCAAACCTGTATGAATTTCTTTGTTCTGCCGAACACAAAGGAAGATATTTTGGAAAAAAGTTTGTAAACAGGCTGTTTTGGGTCACCATTGACATAGTATTTTTTTTTTCCGACTATGGAAGTCAATGGTGACCCAAAACAGCCTGGTTGCCAACTTTCTTCAAAATATCTTCCTTTGTGTTCGGAAGAACAAAGAAATTCATACAGGTTTGGAACTACTTGTACATCTCAGACCCATTGAAACCACAATAGCTACCATAGATTTAGGCTTACAATGCTATTGGGAAATACTACCCTGCATGGTTATAGGCCAATGCAGATCATCTCAAAGCCACATATCAATCTGTCAGTCCATTGGATACACTGAAATCCACATAATACTGATTCATTGCAATTAATTAATTAATGAAACAGGTATACTTACAGCTGAGGAACCTGAAAAATGGCACTGTCCACAGCATTAGTGCCCACGTTTTCTTCACTGTCCAGAGTGTATGCATCCCCATCAGTCATTCTGTGGTTTGTTTTATCTGTAGAAATGCACACATACACAAACAGACGATCAGCCATATTAAACAAGGGACTCTTACATTACTAACTTAAACAATATTTATGAAAAAAGAATGGATAGGCACTCTGCAAACAAAGTTACATATGGATAGAAAAGATAAAAGAACTAAAGAACAGACCATCACAATGAAATGAAAGGTAATGCACTCTTTTAAAAAAAAATAACGTTAAACATCAGTTTAAAACAGAATAGATTTTTATGCAAATATCATGGCTGCCTTGATTTTAGATGTAAACATTTTCGTGTTTTGCTTCTAAACTAAAGGTGTGGTTAGTGCTTGCTTATTTTATTCTTGTATTCAGAGAGAGGGAGGAGTCACGTGTCTCTCACCTCCTCTAGCAGAGATCCCTCCATGATGGTCATCTGACTCGATACTTTGCTCTCATTGGCTGGAAGATGTTGTGTGATCAGTATGGGGCCAGTTCTGCCTTTAGATGGGGCTGTCTCTACACAAACTCATCCAGAGATTGCATGGTCGCCCTCACATGAAACCAGCTCATGATTTTTACACACCACAGTCATGCGGACATAGATATGGGTTTGATTTGGGAGTAAGGGCCTGGGATTTTACTTGCAAGGGGGAATGAGGTAACAGAGGGGTTCATCATGCTCTGGATGTCAGTGTGAAGTGTTTTCCAAATTTAGCATCTCTATGACGGCAGGAAATGTTTGTGCTGTACTGATTTTTTTTTTTCACCTATTCTGCTACTGCACAAATTGCTGTATTATAAAGAAACACTAAACCTGAATGTCTGGCTTGAAATTTTATCTGGGAAATAAAATCTTTAATTGCTGACCCAAGTTTTACTACAGCTGAAGGCAGGTTTGTGATTTATGGACAGGAGTTTAATAGACATTGGTTGTTTAAATAATTTAGAGGTTTTATAGGCTTTATTAAAAATTAAGATCTTTATAATGATCATTTCTGTTTTGAAACTCAGTATGCAAGCGTTAATGCTGGGAGGTTTAAAAAATACTTTAGAGGAATGTAATTTTTCACTTTTCCTGAAGGAATAGTTTACTCAATAATTAATTTCGAAAATGTAGGTGATTTGTTTTTTCATCTAAACAGAAATTAAGTGTTACTTCAATTGCTCGCCAATGGATTGTGAATAGGTGCCATCATAACGAGGGCCCAAATAAACATCACAATAATCTACAAGCAATCCATCAGTTAATGTCCTGTGAAGCAAAAACTTTAAACTGTTGTTTCTGTTTTTTTTTCCCAGTTATTTAGCTTTGCATATTTCTTTCTTGATTCAGACAAGACAGCTTTTTCTTTTTTCCTGAAGAATTCAATATTAGAAACTTATAATTTAGCTTAAAGCAATGATTTAATGCTACAAATATCTTCATGATGCAAGACATTTACTGATGGACTGGAATGTGTGTATTGCTTGTGGATTATTGTGATGTTTTTGGACTCTTTCTGACGGCACCCATTCACTACAGAGGACCTACTGGCGTGCTAGTGGTGTGATGAAATGTAATTTCTCCAAATCTATTCTGATGAAGAAACAAACTCATCTACATCTTAGATTTCCTGAAGATAAGTAAATTTTTTTCATTTTGGGTAAACTATAGCTTTAAAATATTATATAACAAGATATTAATAATAAGTGGATTATTAAATTAAATGTTTTCATTTAGTGATTTTATAAAATGATGAAAACAAAAACTAAAGTAAATGAAAAAAAAAAGTGTCAGAAAGGTGAGGGCGCGAGGGAATGGAAAAGAAAGAAGAGTGCGAGAACGAGAGGACAGACAGAAAGGAAGAAAGAAAGACAGAGAACAGATAGGCTGTGAGCTCATGTGAAGTAGTAAGGGTTACTTGGCTGGAATCGGGCTTGGTGCACCGCAGCCTCAGCTGCAGCGATGGCGTTCCCGGCTTCTTCCAGGTGGGCTTGAGTGACGCTGCCTTTGCTTTGGCTCCGTGAGGGGCCGTGGGAGCGCAAGTGACCCTCAGAGGAAGATTTGGAGCTGCCGGGACTACTGTGGGACTTTTCTATTGTAGGGACCTGTGTGTCTGTGAACACAGAGTGAATGCCCTCTGTTAATCCAGTACTGATCCCAAATGTCCTGAGAAGACAGTTATTTTGCAGTAATATTTCATAATTTCTAACAAATGCAGCCTTGGTGACTGTAAGTAAAAAATACTGATTCCAAACTTTTGAATGGTATACAGTTTGCACTAGTTACATTGTGTGTTTCCTGTGTGTATTTTTGTTCAGTATGCATGACCTACCTTTAGCAGGGTCAGGGAAAATACCATGACTTCGGCTCTTGATGACAGAAGTTTTAGGGGACTGCTGGTTTCCCGGTTGCCCTCCTTGACCTCCAGAACCTCCTGGTCCTCCAGGGCCTCCCTGATTGCCAGGGCCGCCCTGACCTCCGAGTCCCCCAGAGCCGCCGGGCCCCTGTGGAGGGTGGGTTCTTCCATGGTGAATACTCTCGCTTTGCTCCTTTAGGGGGTGCCAGCGAGGCATGTTATCCAGCTGAGCCGTGTTTGAGAGATCAATGAGCACCTGACAAAAAGTATTCAAAATGTGTTTAAATGTACTCATCTGACTTTAAAAAAAATTCGGTTTTCTACAAACTGTTCTTTGATGGATAATAATGTAAATAGATACTAAGAGAAACAAAAACTGACTTCTTAACAAATAATAATAAACCCTGGAAGAGAAGACAAAATGCTAGCTAACATTAAATCACATCTAAGGAATTATGCAAATGATGTTTATCTCTGCCATCATTTTTTTTTAATGAGTGCACGGAATGACACTTTTATCTTATAACACTTACTTCTCCCAGGAAATCATTTGAGGAATATCTGTCATAATCCCACACAGTAACCTCCAGAGTTTTCTTCTTTAGCTGAGCCAAACGCACACACACACAAACATTTTCAGCCAGATGCAGGAAAAAAAGACATATAATTCAACAAGGCATAAACATCTTTTAACATGAAATCTATGACTAAGTAAACAGCATAGCAATGACAGCAAAACTGGGTCAACATTCTGAGTTTTCAAGCATGGAATGCCAAGTTTGGATTGAAAAAATGGGACACATGGGGGATGTGAGTGTGATGTAACTTCCCTTGTGTTTTTGACTACATGTAAAAAAAAAAAAAGATCTGTGCATATTCCTTTGAATATTTAGGCTATAAATTTATATATACTTAGAGTGAGATGAAAGATGAATTTTAATAAGAAGTAAAAACAGAGAAAAATAGAGAGAAAAGCACACAGGGAGAGTTTGTCATATAGATATGATCTTTTAGAAGAGATAAGAGAACTGGCTAATATTTTAAAACAATCTGTTTGAACTCAAATGTATGGTCCCCAAACAGAAAATAACTGAATATATAAATATGATCTTATGAAGAGATAAGCAGAACTGGGTAATGGTTTGAAACAATATGCTTCAACTGAATTTATAATTTTCAAATAGGAAATAACTATATTAAATCTGATCGTTTATGAGTAAATGCATAGGCACAGAACAACTATAGTCTTAAATGTACACTAATACATATGAAAAGAAAATTAAGGCCCAGTTTCACAAACAGGGCTTAGCTTAAGCCAGTATTAGGCATTGATTTAATTAAGATATTTAAGGAACTTTTACATAAATGCCTTATAAGAAAATATTACAGGTGTGTATATTCACACAGAACAATGACACTGACATGTTTTAAGATGTCAGAGCAAGATATTTACATTTGGGACAGCTCAAATATGCAATTTAGTCTGGGACTATCTATCTATCTATCTATCTATCTTTATTTGGGGGAAAAATATAATTATATATATCTTTTTTTAATTTATTTATTTATTTTAATTATTATTTTTTCATATATAGATAGATAGATAGATAGATAGATAATACATATGGTAATGCATGTTGCACTTACCTGCTCCAGATGGATGTTTTTATAAATTACGGTCTGGTTCCACTCTGGGTTTTGAGTCTTCTGAACATATTTAATCCTTCTCTTGTTCTCAGCACTGTGAGGTTATCATGCGGAAACAGGATGCAAGGAGCAATAAACTTAGATTATGCATTTCAAATGTTTATGTAGCATATTTATAGCCACACTTGTGGGCTAGTGGAGTTTCATAAAGAGATGACCTCACAAGAGGCAACACCGATGCATCTACGGTCCATGCCACCAATGATGATAATGACATTTTCAGATCACAGACTAGAATGTGGAAAAACTCCAGCTTCTACATGAGTTTATGAGCAATCTATGCAAGCATACAGCAGCACTAGACTCTCACAATGAGCTGGTGTGAATCTGCACAATGGTAGAGTTGCACAACTGTACTTAATATTTACTGACTTTGAGGCAATCGTTTCAAGAATTTATTGACATCAAACAAACTTCAGAGGTAGAGGTTGCTTTGAGGTAGATCTGAGACACCGCACAGATGACGCAGGAGGCTTCACCACATGAATGACAGCTAGCTAATGAAAGAAAGGAAATCCAAACACACACACACACAAGCGCGCACCAATGAAAAAGCAAAATAAAAAGAAACACCACGCTACCTTGCGTTCTGGACAACCATGACTTGGCTGAACCAATCCGGAGATTTGTATGGAATGCAAAGTAAAAGTAGACAGACAAACAGACAACAGTCAGAGAATCCAAGGGAAGGGTAGACAGAAACCCCTCAAATGCATCTTGGTCTGAGTGGAGTCGTGGCTGTTGGGCTTTTAGCGCCAGACAAAAGGATCATTTGTGCAGGTAATAGGAACTAATCTCATAAACACTGCAGATATGGCCATTAGAAGATGGCAGATATAGCATTACACACCCTATACTGGTGGAAGCCATATCGATTGTGCTGTCTCCGCAGTCCGAGACACTGAGCTTGATTACTAGGTAGCATGTTAAAAGAGGAAGGCTAAGCTAATAAAAATTGACTTCTCTAAGGAAGATCTCTTCCACTTAAGCCTTCCAATAAGTCATTTCTGTACTAAAGAGGTGAGGACTTCTGCCCAGGAAGAGAGACCTTTAATCCCATTTGATATGCAAGTTATTATTAGTTATTTTGTATTCAGCCATCCAGTATTTAAGTTGATTAAACTTAGGTTTTACATTTTCATTCTAATTATTAGGGAATAATTTTGCAGAACCTTGATATTAAAGAAAAAGAAGACCAAGAGCCAAACAAATACAAAAAAGGGGTAAAGAAACTATATTAAGTGACTCAAGATTCAAGTAACTTAAAAAAAAGACAATAAATTAATCACAATTACAACATTTATATATGTGGAAAAGGACAAACATAAGAAATATACGTTGTACGTACTAGAGACTCTTTCATTCTTCACTCTTACTATCAATTTAACATTTGCGCACACACACACACACACATGTCTGGTTTGCTATCCTTGTGGGGACTCTCCATAGGCCTAATGCTTGTTCTACTGTACAGACTCTATGTAGTTTTGCCCTACACTGACCCTACACCTAAACCTACCCCTTACAGGACACTTGCTGCATTTTTAGAATAAAAAAAAAAACTTAATTCTGTATGTTTTATAAATTGTTTCCTCATGGGGACCTAACAAATGTCCCCACCATACGTGCACACACACTCACACATATATATCTATATACATGTGTGTGTTGCAGCTGAAGATAAAGCCCCTCAGCGATGGCGTTCATATCTGGCTCAGATGAGTGTGAACACCATGAAGACTCTGAACGTCTGCATCGGACAACCTGTTCTGATCAGCAGCAGCACAGGACAGCAGCAGGTGTGTGTGTATCCTATCTCTGTGTGTGTATCTGATCTCTGTGTGTGTTTATTCTCTCTCTCTCTCTCTGTGTGTGTGCAGGTGTGTGTGGCGTGGCCGGCAGCTCAGTTTCCCGGCAGGCGTGTGGGTCTTCAGTCCAGTGTTCAGTCGGGTCTGAGGGTGAGCTCAGGGTCTGTGGTCACTCTGCAGCCGGTCACCGGAGCTGTTCTTCAGGCCGAACACGTGCAGCTGACCCTCAGGTAACTTCTTCGAGATCCTCACACACACAGCTGTAAGTGTGAGGGAGCGTCGCCCTCTGCTGCCGGAGAACAGAAACACACTCCTCCAGAAATCAGCTGTTCAGAGAGCTGAGAGATGAATAATAATACATCTGAGACATGCTGTCACATACCACAGATAGGAAATTTGATTCGTCCCAAAAGCCATGTGGACAGAAATATAATTCAAATAAAAAAGAAAATTGGCCTAGAGTGTTAGAAAGCTTAAAAGAAGAAATCCGGTGTTAAATGTATTTATTTATTTTCATTCTTTATTGTTATTAGAGCAGTCAGGTGGTTCTACATCTGTTTTTTTCATGTTTATTTCAGATGTAGTGTAGTTATTTTAATTCCTCATGTTAAACTTTAATTTAAATTAATGTATACATGTAAATATTTTCTAAATATATACTGTATGCAGAGCTTTACATCGCGACAAATATGTTGCACGTGCTGCAAAAACTGCTCGGTGCGATAAATACATTTACTGACTTGCTTCTGAGCGCTCCCATGAAGCAAGCGCACACTTATGAAATGGTTTACTTATCTAAAAAGCTTCCCTAGATGTCTTTTGCATCTGATGGATTTAGCGTCTAATACTGTCAAACACACAAGGTTTACATATAAACACGTCTAGTTATGTCTAAAGTAAAAGTAAACCGTTTAGAGAAAAAAGGGATGGGAACAGTTCTTAAAGGGACAGTACACACTGTTGGCCGTTCTTAAAGGGACAGTACACTCTGTTGGCAGTTCTTAAAGGGAAAAAAATTCTGTGGAAGTTGCTGTGGACCAGCAAGTGTTTGGTTGTAATCATATGTTTTTGTAATAACAAAGAAAAAAGAATGACAAAGATTTTTATCTTTACCCACTTTGGTCTAAAACTTCTGTCTGCTGTTCTTTTCATAATTTATACCTTCAAAGGCTTTTTTTCCCAATAGGGCATTAGATTGCCTGAGGAATACAGCCCATTTGCAAAATATAAAAACCAACATGACAAAAAATCGTGGGAAAATCGTGATATTCCTGAAAAAAATATGTGATATAATACTATGATATTTTTGCCATATTACCCATCTTTGACTTGTGCTACAACTTTTTGGCCTGTCCTACAAACTTTCCCATTCTGTAGCACCAGTGCTGTGCGCAAATAAAGTTAACGTACACCCTGGTGTGTGTGTGTGTGTATTATATATAAATAATACATACACAGTACACACACACCCACACACATATATTATGTAAACAGAACCTCTGATCTGTCTATCAGAAAGCGTCTTATAGTTTGGTTTTAATCTTACAGGCCTGAAGACAAGCTTCTGCATATGGAGGAGTTCAGGAACTATCTTCTGCGGACACTGGGTAAGAAGCGTTCTGATTCTTTGAACTCTTTTTGAAGAATGGGAGTGTTTTGAGGATCGTGGTTCTTTCTGCAGATGGCCGGGTTCTGCTGCCGGGCGGCACGGTGTGCGTCTCATATTTCGGGCGTCAGTGTGTTCTGGGTGTGGATTCGGTGACGGGCGTCGATGGAGAAACTCTAAGACACTCGGACACAGTCACTGTCGATCTCTCCTCACGACTGGATGCACTGTCCATCCAGCAGAGCACACCTGAGCGGTCACATGACCCTTCACCTCTGACCCCGGACCGATCACATGACCCCTCACTTCTGACCCCGGACCGATCACATGACCCCTCACCTCTGACCCCATGTGAGGTGTCTTTTCCAGACAGTCCTCTGTCAGAGGGATCTGGACGCTCGTCTACGGACACCTTCTACTCCGTCTGCAGCTCCACCACACTGAGCCTGTGTGACCCCGGCGAGCCGGTCCAGGCTGAGGAGGTGGATGAGGGGTCAAAGGTCATGTACAGTATGATCGGCGGTCTCAGTGGTCAGCTGCAGGTCATCAGAGAGACCATCGAGCTGCCGCTTAAACACCCAGAGCTCTTCAGGAACTATGGTTAGTGAGGTGAAGCACAAAACACAATGACTCAAAACTTAATGTCAATTAATATTTATTTTGGTTTTGCTCTGATGTGGTCATGTGACGCGAGCGTGTGTCTGTCAATCAGGAATCCCGCCTCCTCGAGGGCTGCTGCTGTATGGGCCGCCCGGCACGGGGAAGACCATGATTGGACGAGCCGTAGCCAATGAAGTGGGAGCTCACATGAGCGTCATCAACGGCCCTGAGATCATGAGCAAGTGTGTGAGACAAACTACTACAGCATCATTGAAACAACACTACGGAGTCACATAAAAAAATCTGTAATTAGATAATCAAAACAAAAACAATATAACTAAACAAGAACTCCATGAACTAAAGAACAATATTCCTCAAATTAAATTAAACTCATGTTAGTAATCAACAGAAAGGTGTATTTTAATTCATCTGAAATTGATCATCAAAAAAACCAAACCAAAGAACAATTAAAAATAGTAATTAAAAATTAATTAAATTGACAATAAGTTGAAATTGATAATCAATAACGTCATAATTAGACGATAAAAGTTGCAATTAATTTTTTTTTATATTCCATCTGAACTGATATTGATAATCAAAACAGTGACAATATAAATTTATATATAAAAAAAATATAAAACATAAAATTTTAAGAATAAGATGAGAAAAAAAGATAATGTGATTCCTATTTCTAATTAAATATGTGTGTATATAATACTATGCAATAAAAATATGTCATGTATAGTATATAATCAAATGCATTTTGAGTATTTAATATACATTTTTATGATTATATTACATATTTATTAGTATTATATATGCAATATACATCTGTAATTAGAAAACAAATAAATCGCACTAAACTGTAAGTTTTATTGTACATCAGTGACACTGGTCATAAGTGTAACTGTCTCTGAATCTCTGCAGGTTTTATGGAGAAACTGAAGCCAGATTGAGGCAGATTTTCACACAGGCTTCACAGAGGTAACTATACTCACTAACAATACTCACTATACTAACAATATCTCACTGAGTGAACCCTAATGTGTGTGTGTGTGTGTGTGAGACAGGCAGCCTGCCATCATCTTCATCGATGAGTTAGACGCTCTGTGTCCGAGGAGAGAAGGAGCTCAGAATGAGGTGGAGAAGCGTGTGGTGGCCTCGCTGCTGACGCTGATGGATGGGATCGGATCTGTGAGTCTGTCTTCTAGAGAACGTTACTCCATCCTCTGAACTCTCAAGCATTCTGATCCAAGCCGTATTGGCTATAAGATATTTCCTCTAATATTTCTGCTGTGATTATGATAACATTGCTTGTTCACATTGTTTATCACAAAAACTGTTAACCAATTAACCTGAACTTAACAACTACCGCACTAATCACTAGTTAATAGTTAACAAGTGTTACCTCTTCTAAAGTGTTATCATTTTTTTATTTTATTTTTAAACAAAAAAAAAAAGAAATATTTTATAATATTGGACTCTAGTATATATAATATTATATCTAAAATCAGATTAGTTTAAATGTTTATTTTTATTTCAGTTAACATTTATTTCAAGTAATGATGTGTTATTTTTTAATGGTTTTGTGGTTAATGATAATAATAAAATAAGTTCGTATCTGTGTTGTAATTAAGGTCAATTTAAAGGAAAATATGGCTTAAGTTATTTCATGTCATGAATTATAAATATGTAAAGATATTTGACTAAAAGATTTATTTTTGTTCTATTTATTTATTTTGCTGCTCATTGAAATTGTATTTCTTCTTTACTTCCTCCTTCCTGAATTAATAGCAGCGTTGAATTAATTTAAAAGCATAAATATTCGGTAGTATCTCAGTAGGGGCTCATACACTATATTACCAAAAGTATTCGCTCACCTGCCTTTACTCATTCTATGAACTGAAGTGCCATCCCATTCCTAA
>JAUCNO010000318.1:4127098-4153700 GCA_032353835.1 Enteromius viviparus | reverse complement strand
TAATGCTTGTTCTACTGTACAGACTGTATATGCTATTGCCCCACACCAACACTACACCTACACCTACCCCTTACAGGAAACTTGCTGCATTTTTACAATTTCAAAAAACTTCATTCTTTTTGTTTTATAAGCTTGTTTCCTCATCGGGACCTAACAAATGTCCCCACAAGGTCAAAATTTACTAGTATTCCTATCTTTGTGAGGACAATTGGTCCCCATGAGGTGATAAAAACCTGTACACACACACACACGTTTGTTAATGTGAATTGTGGGGACTTTCCAAAGACTACTATTACTTTTATACTGACTATCCCCTAACCCAACCTTAACCCTTACAGAAAACCTATTTGCATTGTTACACTTTCAGATAAACATCCCTATTTTTTTATTTTATTTTTTTACTTGTGTCCAAAATGTCCAACATTTCAGGTTTTACTATCCTTGTGGGGAAATGTTGCATAAACACGCACACACACAAACACACATAATCATGTGCACAGGGATACTCACCCTCTCCCTGGCAAAAGATAGACCTTAACGAAGGGGTCTGTGTATCCGTTGTTTTCTCTGGGAGCGAGGTTTCTAGCTTGTAGCACGTGAACAATCAGATTGCCCATATTTCTGTCGTAGTTGATTTGAAGCTGAGGAAAAGATACATTATGAGATACATAATCCTGCACACTGTCTATTCAAATTGAATTTCACTCTAAAATAAGCACTGGAAGGAAACAATTTAAATTCAATAAAGTACTCAATACTAGAGTGAGTCATTAAGGCTGATAGATCATAATTGTCTACTTTTTCTACATGAAAAGCATCTTAAATATATTTCAAAGGGAAAAAACTATTTGGTCCTTAGTGCATATTTAAATTAATTCTTGTTCATAAACAGTACCAGTCATAGCAAAACAAAACATGGTTTCTTTATTTCTACAATGGGCACTTCTGCAACTTTTCATGCTGCACAAATAGTTTTGCTCGCACATTAAATACATTTTTTTGATTAGGGCAATGTTTTACATGTTGCACACACAGTCAAAACACAATCATGTAATGCAAATTACATGTAAAAAAATATACAGTACATATAAATTCTTTGTGAAACTGGACTCACTTGTATTTCTCCAGTGATTGGATGCGGTTGTGGCTTCAGAACCTCTGCTGACTGAAGAACAAATAATAAAAAATAAATCCCTGAATGCTTTAAATCTAATTTTCCGTTCCAAAATATAAACACAACATTTGGTATACCCTCTATATTCATCTTCCTGCACATTTTTACACATACAGCACCTTGCTATTATGGCGTTTTTTGTTGACAGATGGGGATCCGGGTTGCCCAGGGCTGGGGACCCCACTGGAAGCGGCAGATCCGGTGCCAGAGTGCAAGTGTCCCGCTCTCTCAAGAGCAGACAGCACAGAGGCAGGACCCTGCTGCTGAGAAACCTTCTGCAGCTCTGCAGCCAGCTGCTTTGGGTCTACACCTGGAGAACGCTGGCGCTCACCTTCAACACACGCATACAAAACAAACCTACTGATCAACACAGACACTTTTTCCAAGGTCAGGAGTGCAAGAATTTTTATACACACACAGATTCATGACCTGGAGTTAAAAGTAGTGCTAAGGAAAGCTGCAGGAGAAGAAGTCACAAATTTACCAGTTAAAATAGCAAGCAACCATGTGTACTGCTTGGACGCATATTAGAAATAATATTTCGGGTTGCACGCATAATAGAAACATTTTTCAGTATTTTGGAGTCTGTCCATGACCATGGTGGTTGCAGAGTGGACTGATTTACCTTAAAGGAATTTGTTTCAGTGTCAAAAGACAAGCAAGACATCTAAGCACAGTATGAAGGGAAGAATACAAAATGTTGCAGACACTAACCAGCTTTCAGCTGAGTATGGAGCTCCAGTTGTTGAGGGTGTTCTGTGTCAGAGAGCATGTTTAGATCTCTACAAAGCAGTCAAGATAACAAATATATTAGCATATTGGCTTAAAGACCAACTGTAATATCATACATACATGATAAGTTAAATTATATGCCCTTACAAAAAAAAACATTGTACTACAGTCGGACATGTGAGGTGCCTTGGTGCTTTGATATACCATATTCATACTGTATAATGGTATATGACAAAATGTAGTATTGCTCAAAAGTCTGGTGTATGTATATATATATATATATATTATTAAATCATTTAAAAAAATATTCAGCACTTACACATTAAATTGATCAAATGGAACCACAAAAAAAACCATGTTTCAACAAAAATATTAATCAGAACAAATGTTTCCAATGGAGGAATTTTGAATGGATCAAGTGCTGCTGAAGACTGGAGTAACGATGGCTAAAAATGTAGTTTTGACATTTATTTATATATTTTTCAAACAAACAAGGTACTACTATTGTCTTTGTGCAACAAATGTGTAGCATTCACATTGTAATGTTTTTTGGTGTTGGACTAAATTGGACCCAAAATGCATTATTACAACTTACAGGCGCACACATATTTCTGCCTCTCCATACTGCTGACCCACAATGCTTTGCACTTCTTCATATGTCTTTCCAAGCAAAGAGATTCCATTCCACTCCAGAACCTGCATTCCTGAGGAACACAGCACATGTTATCAGAACCAGCGAGTGAAATACATTTATTTAGAATAATAAAAACAGATACTCACAGTGCACCTTAGCCAAAAGCAAACATAACTTGCCTGCATATTGTTATGGAAAGTATTTATGTTGTTTATAAAAGTCGCCTATGCATGTTTATTTTTAAACACCTCAAATCTACAACTAAAGTTTGGTTTCTGTGCACTCTATATTAGGGAAACGTCAAAAATGGATAGGATAGAGCCACACACAGATAGACAGATAGATGCTATTGTGATTCTAAAGGGGGAAATTCAGGAAAAAACAATCACTGAATTAACTACACACATAAATAACACACATGCTTTTTCAATAGCACGCTTCCCTTAGTACTTCACACACTTCAAGAAAACAGTCCTGGAGCATCAGAGACAGAAAACAAGTGCAGAAAGCAAAGAGGGGGAAAAAACTATTTTAAAAGCAACACTGCAAACTCGAGCACACTTCAGGCCAAACCCCGGGCACTTACACAAATGAAAGTGAGTCTTCAGATAGGTTTTTTGCAGTCGGAGTGCTTCAGCGGCTGATAACAACAGGACATCATTCAAATGTCTGCTCATCTCCACAAAATCAATCCCTTAAGTTTTCCTCTCAAATATTCAGCAAGTATGTCAGTCATATCTCCATATTACTCTGCAAGATTACCACCAGGCTAAAAGGAAACCATTATTTCAGCTTTGAAGTTAGTATCTAAATGATTCATGCATAATTGGAAATCTGATTCGGCTCATTTGATGAAAATACTTTGTGCTACATAAATGAACATTTAAATCCCCTTCAAAAGGCTTAAAAAATGCTGTAATATTTTACATTTTTATTGTCATATCATGGTCAAAATAGCCAATGTGTTAGACGATTCGCTACCTGTTCTGTTCTATATTAAGCATGCATACTTCATGTCTCTAAGTTGAACTGCATGAGTATGCATTGTGCAACTCTGCTTTCATTTGACTCATGCCCCTAAATAATAATATCGCTACAGCTAAAAGATATTAAATCTGCTATCCAGCACATTTTCCACTGTGGCAGCAGACATTATTACACTGTATCAAGGGAAAAGCATAGTTAAGATAGAGAACAGATGCTTGTGTAATCTACCAGCAGATTGGTGCTTGCATATTTCAGGGATGAAACAAATTAAACAGACAAAAGATTTGATGCTATAAAAGGAAACATTGCAATACTAAGACTCTTTGCTAAAATCTTGAGTTATAAAAGAATAAAAATCAAACAAGCAAAAGGATGTTCAGCTGAGCTATTTTCAGAGGAGCTTGACTAAATTGACACAGTGTGCTGAGCAAGCATTCATCAACAAGGAGAGTAATCATACCGCAACAATAGCCATCCCGGTTAAAATGAGAACTGGCCAATTAAATTAGACACATTTGCCTTTGAAAGAATACAGAATGCTTAAAATGAATGATCTTGCTGATGCTTACTTTAAAACACTGTCTAACGTAACTTTTCAGATTAGAAAAAGGCGTAAATGTTTTAAATTCAGAAGTCCTTACCTTCCACAACTTTTCCTATATGCTCAGCACATCCTCCTGCTGAAACTTTGGCAATGTAGGCTCCGATCTCTCCGTTGGTCCCTGGAATCTCTTTTCCACCCACGACTCGGATTCCCAGCCCACTGCCTAAATTCAGACGGGTTCAGTTTAACTGATGAACGGCTGAGTAATTGGATTCTAATCATAGTATCTCAGCATCATTTTAAACATGATCTCTTCATCAATACGGCGGCCACGAGATAGATTACAACTGTTGTTTTGCTTTTCCTTCCAGTAATTTAATTTGCAGACCTAATTGAGTACAATTCGCTGTGTATCTTGTGGAGTAATTGCTATGTAAACATACCTGAGACGGTGTGGTCCTTGGGGTCCCGTTGCAGTTTGATGCAAGTGTGTGGGAAGGGGTAATGGCTGCCTTTCATCTGCAACAACGAAAACTATTTAGGCAGATGAACAATAGCTGAAGATCTAAGAGCGCTTTTGCAGATGCAGTCTGGTGTTCTTTTAAAGATAGGCCCATGGTGAATGTGGTTTAAGTAGAAGATCTACATTTTGGAATAAGATTGAGATTTTGGAAGTGGTAGGTGTGCAGTTTGGGTTTTAGATAAAACAACATTATTGTTGCCTTAAAAATTGCACAGATTTAGCAATTTCGTGGTTAAAACTAGAGGTATGTTGGCTCCAGTATCGACAAACATTTCTAGGAACACATCATATTTGGCAAAATCACAGGAGTGCTACTTTACCTGTCTTCTCTCTAGCCCAGCTTCTGGTCCACCACGTCCCTGACGGGGTTTGTCAAACCAGTCCGTCTCCTCATGCTGAAGGTGATATGCTAGAAGACAGGAAGAAACATCCACTGTACCATCACAAGTGACAAAACTAGGGCATGTGTCCCACTCCACCACTTTTCTCCCAGACAACCATCCCTTCACCCCCCCCAGTTGGGGACACTTCTTTGCTAGAGTGTTTGAACTGACAGCTTGATGGATTCGGGTCAGGGCTTCCAAGAACAATATCTATGTTTCAAAAGGGTTGGACACTAACCTCCCTTCCACAAGGTTTGTTTAGATAAATGCTAAGTGTACTAAGTAGCCCGACCTCCCTCCCGGAGGAAGCAGTGACAGAGGATGGTGAGGGTAGAAAAAGTAATGATCTGAGACGTGTGTCAAGACATGCACACATGAACATGCATTCTGTGTGTCTTCCAGACCGGCTACATGTCATGCATTGAGAATTGCTGTGGGAACGAACCACAGCATTTATACGCACACACACACACCATCATACAACAGTGTGATGATGAGATGTCTTACCAAATGTCTGATGATAAGTACATTATATGTTAATACACTCTCTAGTACAATAGTTAGCATATACAAGTAAAACACTACTCAAACAATATTGTTCTATAATACCAGACTTTCATGATGCTAAAGCAATGTTCTTATTTAAAATGGCAAACTGCACTCCAATAAAGATTTTCTTAGTGGTTTCATCTTGTTTTTCAGTAAAATTTTAAAAACATTCTTAAAGATAAATTTAGTTGAGATGCAAAACTGTGTAACATCTAAAATTAAACATTTTAAGTACAGTTCACTACATTTAGGTAGATTCATGCTGAAGATAGCGGTTACACTCTTGAAAATAAAAGTTCCAAAGGGAACCTTTGTAGTGTTGACCTAGAAGAACCTTGTTTGGTTCCCCAAAGAACCTCTCAGTGAACAGTTCTTAAAACAAACACTTATTGTGAAGTATGAAAAACCTTTTGTACAACTGGAAAGGTTTAATGGATGTTATAGGTTCTATATGGAACCATCAACCTGATCTCACGGCAATTCATACATATTTTACGAGGTGGCTAATTCGTACGAATTTGTACGACCTTACTCGTAAGAATTCATACGATTTATTCTAAATCGTATGTATTTTACGAGATGCCAATACTTATGAATTTGTACGAATTACCTAAACCTACCCATCACATGGTTTTAGACAAATCATACGAATTAGTACGAATTGGCACAAATTTGGCACCTCGTATGAATATGTACGAATTGCTCGTGAGACTGTGTTGGAAGTTGAACCATCCATAGCAATAAACCTTTATTTTTAAGAGTGTAAGAAAAACTAATCAAAGATGCATTTCTAAAATATGCAATTTTGCCTCTCAAGTAAACTGATCTTGTTTTGTCATAAGAATGTTTAGATATTTTAAGTGTAAAAAAAACAAGACGGATTTTTGCAATGTACTTGGAGTTGCAATGCTAATATATTTGCATCCTATATAGGCTGCTGTTTTTCCAGCTTCTATTTTAAGTAGTCTAGCGCTTTCTTCGAAGACACTGGGAATTCCTAGAATAATTCATAACTCAAGCTAGGGCAGACATGTCAGCACATACCTAAAATAGATCAGGCGAGCAATATCTTCTGTTTTGTTTACTGGGTATTTTGCACACCCTGCAGGTGCCTTGATTACAATAATGTGTAAGCGAAGAATTTTTTTATTCATGAGGCAGCACCACAGTATGCCACAAATCATCATTTAACTCCTAATAGAGTGAGAATAAAACTGACAACTGGATCTGTCTGCAGGAGTTTTGCAATAAAGAGCTTGACGTGCTGTCCTTCTGCAAGGAAATGTCAACTTAAATCAACAGTGCCTTTACTTTATTACCCAAGTTAGAGGATGCATTGACCCTGGCGAACCTATGGCCTGTGGAAAACTGGCATTCTGGCAAATCTGAAGGACATTTCACTCTAATGATTTTATCCTGCATCACCAAAACAGCACCATGTATTTCAGACGTCAACTAGTTTTGAAGGATTTCATTACATTAGTTACATTTTGGTGGGGCAAGATAAGCTCCATAAGAGTGTTGCTTCCTAATGACACTAACTTGTGCTAAGAAACTTCTATGCATATAAACTTGTGTATGTAGACATGTATGTGCCTTGGTTGATATGATCAGGCCATGTCAGACCTAGAGGAAGTGCAGTGATAATGAACACCGGGATGGGTCTGAGGTGCACCACTGAGAAATGCCCGTCACTCAAGACTATGGCACACATGAAAGTAGGTTTATGCTTAATGATATTTTGAAGGTTGTTGAACAGCAGTTCTCACCTTTCACATTCCAGCTAGGACCTCCAGCTGTAGTACAAACATTGCATTTCAGATAATTCATAGTAAAATAGCCTTAAAACAGAGCTATGTTTTGCCAATAAAAAACACAGTGTTATATTTGCAGTGGAAGTGGATGATGTACTTTTGCAAACATCTAATTCATGCAATTATCTCATTTTCTAAAAGCACATATAGAGAGCATCTTAAATACATTCTGCATTCTGTAAAAAGTAGCCCCATAAAAGTAATGATAATTGAATATAATTTTTGTAAGATATGCTAAAAGTATATGAAAAGCTATACAGGCAATTATTTCTTTATTGGTGGTCTTAAAGAAATGTCCCAGGTTCAAAACTTTTTAAGCTAAATCGACAGCATTTATGGGACATTTGCAGTAAATGGATATTACTTAAAAGTATTACTTCTGTGTGTTAATTCAAACTGAGACTACTGAAAGAGCTTTCGGAACCCTGAATTTTGCAACAGAGTAGGTTGCTTGAGAAACACAAATCATTTCTGATATTCACAAGACAGAGGCTGGGGTTACCTCTGTGCAAACCCAGCAGAGCATTTAGCGGTAACATATATATCTATATATATATTTACATTTTGTACTGTGTTTGTTTATACAATCTTTGCAACTGGAGTATGTTAGAATTCTTAAACAGATTGGCGTTTAACACAATATTTCACTTTAGAGGAAATTTTTTTCAAAGTCGCTGTCTTGTTGGCATTGAGAGCGCCATAAACGCACAAAGATTAAACATATTTTTACAGTAAATTTAAATGAAGCATTATATTTACTAGCCAAACCATTTGTGTGATGTTCTCACATATTAACTATAAGACTGATCTTCAAAATACTTTAATACCTGAGTGATTCTAAATAGTAATACGTTCATAGTATACAAAAAGTACAAAATATATAGTATGATTTGGTAAAAAAGCAACAACACATTAATAGAATATTTAAAAAAATATATATTATTCTTGTAGCATGCAAGATGTTTTTAAATTCACATTCATAAGCCATGCAAATAAAAACTGAAATAGCAAGAATTTATTGAGGATGAAAATAGGAAACACCTATGACAGACATTTACATTACATGAAGAAAATTGTTAAACAAGCAAGTTACAGTACAAGAAGTAGATTCAGAGGTAATAGAAAGCTAAGCTCCAGTGAATGTATTTTATACAAGATTAACTTCTAAATTTGTCTAAAACAGAGTCCCTTATTTAATTTACAGCTTTTTATCATCACTGAATTGTCTATTTATTTGTCCATGAGCACAGAAAAGAGGAAAATCTAAATTCACTACATTTATTTTGTCATCTGATTTGTTCAATTAGTGTGATGACATACTTGCGTTTTTGCAATATAAAATATATTGGATTAATGAAAACCAGACAAACTAAACCAGGTACTTGTATGACTACAGAATATGAAAATGTCTTCACAAGAAGACATGATGATTTACATAAATGGAATTATATCCAGTATTTATTTATTTTTCCAGTATCCCATAGCTTCTGCAAAGACAGTGAAAGATACTGGCAGCTAGTTGACAAATTTATATGCGACTAATCAACCGCATAACTGTTCTTGTTTTTCTCAAACATAGCACAAAACAAGATGATCAGAATCCCATTTATATAATACATAAACAGTGAACTGCCTCTCTAAGATAACCAGTCACTAAATGATTCTGACAGAATTATAGGATGTTGTAACTTCATAGACTGAAGGCAGATCAGTCTCCTCATCAACTGCAGGGCTGTGATAAATAGCACAGGCACTGAGTGCATAATAAATTAAAATTGCTGAATAAATATTTTTAAAGATCTTAATTGCTTCTCTTCTTATATGTATATGACAGAACAATAATGGCAAAGGAAACAACCAGTTTCCTTTTGCATTTAAGTAGCATGCAAATTCAAGAAACACAAGGCAAATGCTTATACATAAAAAAAACTATTATGGATACATATGTATATGAAAATTTAAATTTAAGAGGATGACATCATGCAAATGTGACAGCCTGCAAAGTGTAAAGCAAAATCTGAGACAAAAGATGAAAAGAGTAAAGGAAAATGTAACATTTGATTTACACTCAAATATAAACAATGCATTCAGAGTCATACAAAAGATGCATATCAACAGAAGCTAGGGTTGAAGATAACAGATCTCATAACAAATTTACCTTCGCTATCTGACATGGCCCCCTGAAGATCATCCTTCATAAAGGCAATGTCCCGTTCATAGCCACTTGTCCTGGATTCCTCTCTCATGTGCTGTTGGACTTCTGGAAGAGAGTGACTGGAGCCAAACTGGTCCCGTGAGTCTGCTGAGATGGGTGGGAGTGGGCCTGCAGATGCTCTGGCCATGCCCATGGGCTGACCAACAGGGCTCAGTGGACTCTCCTCTTCAGAGTTTTGTGCAACAATGGGAATTCGACCCCTGCTCTGACTAATTGGTAGACTTGTCGGTTTAGCCCTAGATACAAACTGGGAATCCATGCCGTCACTTTCTGTTTTCAAGCGTAGTGAGGAGTTTGACAAGTCTCTTTTGATAGATAGGTCCAGTCCATATACAGAGGAAGGCCTAGAGGAAGGTCTTGACCGAGTGCCACTGGGGTAGGTGCCATCCTCGTGAAGGGAGGACCTAATGGTAGGCCCTAGGTTGAGAGATTGGCCAAAGTTGAGTGACTGAGCGAGGTTAGCCCCAAGAGCTGAACCCAAATATTTCTGTTGCTCTGCTAGGTTCTTCCTAAGACCAAATGTGATCTCATCCTGCAAGAGCCTTGCCCTGGCTGACAGTCCACCAACTGAACTGGCAGAGGCCAAAAAGTTGCTGTAATCTAGTTCAAGGTCCCTGCTCTCTTGGATGGGTGAAAACTTTGTAATTTTGGGGTCAATTAGTGCTTTTTTATTCTTTAGCTGTTTCTGGTAAAGAACTGAGGCAGGAAGTTGCTTGGCAGCTTGCTTCTCTAAAGTTAGTCTCCCGATGCTATATTTCTCAGCTTTGGGGAAATGCCTAAAACTAGTGTCAGAGTGTAGGTAGTGAGGCAGGCCTGCAAGCTGTTCGAAACTATCTGTACCACGTCTGAACTCCTGCTTAATTTGCTGTTTCAACATCTTCAGTTCATATGGCTCTTCCATGGAATCCTCGTCTGCTTTACCATATGAATGTAATCGAGAAGCAGCCTGAAGTGGACCAAGAAATTCTGCCACATCTGCAGTCCGACGAACATCAGCTGTCCGGAGAAGTCGGTCAGCTTTGCTGATATCCTTATCGGCGATGCTGAAGCTTTGACCAAGGGCCGTGGAGCTCTTTGTGAGTTCACCGATGTCATCAATCAAGACATAGTTCCTGGTATTATGGTGATCGAGTTCTGCATAGAAGGACTCAGCTGATATGCTGGACATGGGACTGCTGGCCATGCTGGCTCTCTCTTCCAAGCCCATCCTCAGATCAAGGCTACTGTATTTACCACCGAGATGGGAAACTCCGTAGGCACTCTCTGTGGATGTAGGGACAATTAGGAGGGGCTGGTTGCGTACGACCTCATAGTTTGTCGTAATCTTTGGTTCTAAGTCAGACAAAGTAGCTTGACGGGGTTTCTGTTGCATCAGAAGGAGTGAGGAATGGTCATAGCCAGTCTGCTGGGACTGCTGATTGAGTGAGGGCACTGATGAGTAGATGGATTGGTAGGGGGACACCTGCTGATGGTAAAGAGACTGCTGCTGGTACAATGTCTGCTGAGGATATTGACTTGTTTGGGACGCATATTGATAATGGGAGTATGGGCTCGTAAGCTGTGCATACTGGGACTCAGACTCAGTCTGTGGTGGAATGAACTGGTTAAACTCTGACTGTGGGGCAGTCCGTGGCCGTTCTAGTCCATGACCATTACCTCGTGCCTCTCTGATGTTGCTGACCTCACTATCTGACATGTAGTCTCGCTCTTCTGCCACTCCTTGTAAGTAGGCCCTTTCTCTCTTCTCTCTCTCTTTCAGTAAAGCCTCTTTTCTTCGATTTATACCCATCTCCAGATATCTCAATTTAGCATCTATCTCTTTCTCCTCCTCATCAAGCTCTGCCTGTATCTTACGGAGTTTTGAGGACTCACGTTCAACTAAATCCAGCTCTTTGTCTATGTCTTGGAGGATTTTGGCCCGTGCCATAGTAGTGTTCCTGCACATTCGTCTTCTGGCAGAAGCAGTGGTGTACCCAGAGAGGCCAATGAGGGTATCTTCTTCTGGAGGTGGATGAGGTAGTGTGCGTTTTACTTTTTTCTGAGTGCCAACTGGTGTGCCGCTCTGAGAACCTTTGCTCTGTTGATATATGAATATAATATAAAACAGAAATAAAAAGAAAAACAAGCAAGCAATAGACATGATATATCCAACATGGACATTTGACATGTAATAAATAATCAATAAATGAAAAAAAATACAACAAATTGGTCCTTAAGATAACAAGAAAAAAGTGAACTCAAGTGCAGTACTTACCGAGTAGGTGTCTGAGTACTGGTACATCATTCTGTCCTCAGTTGTTGGACTAAGTGACTTGGGGTCAGACAGAGATCGATGTGAGGCCCTTAGTGATCTTGGACTACTGAGATGCCTTGATGAATCAGCGGTTAGCATTTTCTGTGAACTTTTCCCGGGGGACACCGGTGAAACCGGGGAGCATAATACTTTTGGAGATTTGGTAACTAATGATGCTCCAACATCATCAGCTGTCAGGTGTGTGCTAACACTTATCTCAGCAGGAGCTAGACGTCTTTTATGTCTGTCTGATGTAATATCTGAATCACTTTCTGTTTGGCCTTCTCTGTGTAAATCTACTTTTGTATCCACCTGAGCCCAAACAGGAGATCTCCGAATTGTCCCTGAATGCTCTGTCTGAACTGAAATCTCTGCTACAGTCTGAATCGCAATACTTGATACCTTGGAGCTTTTTCCCTTCTCTCCATCAGCATATCTACTGGATCGAAACCTGCGTCTGTTCCGAACGGGGATATCCCATTCATCCTGATCCTCATCATCAGTTTGCACACAGCTATCTACACTTCTCCTGCTTCTTCTCCTTCTACCAGAAGGAATCTTTTCAACCCCATCTTCATCATCTGTTTGAACACCACTCTCAATCAATTGTTTTCCACTTAATCCCAGACTTTGCTCTTGCTTGGCTGTATCTGGCAGGTTTGTAGAGAACTGCATTTGATCCTTTGTCTGTGCACTCAGTGATGCAGGAAGGCTTGAACTATACTGAGTAAAAGCCCCAGAAGATGTTGTAAGCCAGTTTTGACCTGCTGTGGAGTCATGGATGGACACTGCAGATGATGTTGAATTGTCATCTTTCACTGGCCAGTATTGTCCATTATCTCCCCCGGAATATTTTGAGTCAAGTATGATGTCTGAGCTCAAGGGCAGGGACATACCCTCACTTGGCCCAAACCCATATGGGTATATCTTTTGATCTTGTAGTTGTTGCTGGAGTTGCTGCTGTAAACGATGGATTTGCTCTAACTGAAGTTGCTGCTGTGCAAAGGTTTCTTGCTGAAGAATCAGATGGGCTTTGCGTTCCTCTTCTTGTTGCATTAGAAGTTGTTGCTTCATGTTCTGAAGCTCCTCCAGCTCCTTCTGAACAATGATCTGCTCTTGCTCACGGTAACGCTGTATCTCTTGCCTCTCCCATTCAAGCTCTTCAGCTAGACACAGCTGTTTTAATTTCTCTAACTGTAAGAACTCATGCTCAGCCTTATACTGCTGGCTCTTGCTGTCTTCTAAATCTGGAAAATTCGGGGATACCAGCATGTCCAGTGAGGCAGCTATTGCCTCAAGAGTAGTATCCGAGTAGAGCTCAGGGAAGGTTGTCAGGGAGGGAAGGAGACTGGCTAATGCAGAAGGCAGGATGTCCTTTGATATATCAGACTCTTGGAAAATTGATTGATCTGTGGCTGTGGTGTGTACAAAGCCATATGGAGCAGGCTGATTTTGAAGTGCTGAAAGTGGATCCGTGGAATTGGTGAGACTATTGTATGTTGTGCTAAATATTGAACCTGGTTGGGTAGTAATTGCATACGTGGAGGGAACGGGTGCACCAACTGATGAGTAAACAATGCCATTTGTTGTTCTTAGTAAACTATTAAAACCAAACGACGTTCCTTGAGAATATGGAGTAGTGGTGATCCCAGTAAACTCCAAAGTGCCTTTCTTTGAGTAGTCTACGGCCTCTTCTGTTTTGTTTTGGAAAACAAAAATAGCAGCATCATCAGCATCTGAATGAACAATTGCTCTGTTTCATGCAACATTAACTAATACAACATTAAATGGAAGCCAAAGAGCATGCAAAGATCTTGTCAGCGTCATCAGATTAGCAGGATGCAAAGCCAAAACATTGAGGGACAACGCGGAGGCAAATGCATGCATCTGTGTTAAAAAAAAAAGAACAGAGAAAGACAAAAATGAAAATCAAGACATTCAGAGAGAATATCACAAAAATAAGGGACATAACCAACAAATAAAAGAACAAACAAATCAATTAAGGATGCATGCACAAAATTATACTGACCTGTTGACATTTTAGCTGATGTCAAATCAATAGCCCCCTCAGATGCCCCATTCTGATAGGTGAATCCATTCTTCCTTTCATAACTAAAGAGCCCAGCCTCTTTGAAATTACTGTCAGATATTGGAGCCTTTATGGTACTGAGATCTTCAACGACAGGTGTTGTGGAAATATCAATTTGATAACTAATTTGATTGTCTGGTTGTGTAGTCACAGGAGACTGTGTGCTGCAGCTTCCTGTGAAAGGAAGCCTGTAAATTACATCACAGCAAACAGCCCGTCTTCCTGATGTTAGATCAACTGGTGTTCCGTCATCTTCCAAAACAGTTGTGACCACTCCAGAAGATGAGGACAAAGCAACCATGGTTTTTAATGGCTTAGACGTGGTGAGGTCTACAGGCCCAACTGTTGTTGGCTCTGTATGTAATGGTATACCAACAGTGCCATTTGTGAAGCTCACCGGGGCTATAGTAACAGGCATAAGAGTAGGAGCTGTGCTTGCAACAGCTCTGTATGAAAGGTTAATAGGAATCTCTGCACTGGTTGTAGCCTTAGATTGTGAATTTACAGGTCTGTACACTATCTGTGCAAGTGGCTCAAATGGATTGTATGTGGTAAGTGGAAGAGGCACCGAATTAGCATTTCCCAGGTCCAGAGGCTTGTCAACTGTATTGTTATTGTAGGCAATTGTAGCTGTGCAAGTAACAATTGTTATGCTGTCAGTTACAACAGAGAGTGTTGTAGTGGGGATTATTTCAGCACTAAGATTCACAATTTCGGGTTGTACAGCAGTGGCCTGTCGCCCACTCGATTCACTTGACAAGGAAGACCTACTTGAGTCTTGGGCTGTCAAATCCATTCCTTGGTCAGTCATTGTAACATTGACTTTAAATGTGGTAAGATCTATAACATCACTAGGGTATTGTATTCTTCCATTCTGTTTAGGCTTTGGATGAACTTCTGGCTGGATTGTGATTGTGGCACCCACAGCTTCAGGTATGGGTTCGACAGGAATCCTCTCCTGGACAACTGACACAGTTGTTGTTCTTTGTACTTCAGTCGTGACAACTTGGGTTACAAGATTAGGCAATGCATCCGGATGCTGCTCAGTTGTTGAGATTGCAGAGTAGACTTGGCTCATGCTTGAAATAACTTTCTCTTGTCCACAAATTTCTTGACTCTCAATAGATTTAGTAAATTGGGTAAATGTGACTGGTACTTGTGGCACAGTTGCTGCAGAGGCCACTACTGGAATTTCTTGTTTTTGCTGATAAACTGTTTGCTGCTCTGGAAGCTGTGTTATTGGTACTGGTGATGGACCCAGTTCAGTTAAGGCCACTTCAGGAGCTGAGACTATTAGTACTTCTTCCATATCCAAACTAGAAATGTCCTCACTTTGAGCTGGGATAGGGATCTGGGTTATTGTTATTGGAGCAGAGTATGTTTTTTGCATTTGCTGCATCTCAAGTTCTTGTTGCACATCACTCACTGTATAGTGAGGAACTGACTCAGTAGAAACTCCTGACACTGTGGCTAAGGTTACTGGTACCTCCTCTGATGATTTTGATGTATGCATCACTGAGACTGAAGCCATGGCAAGAGGAGAAATAAAGGAAGGTGTGGGGTATGTCATTGCCGGATATGCTTTTGGTTCCATAGCAATGATTGGTGGAGGTGGTGGTGGTGGTGGTGCTGCTGCTGAAATCAAAGCAGAAGGTTTCATTACAACCTGTGGTGTTATAAACGCAAATTGGGAATTAACTGTATTCTCCATTGTGACATGAGGAACAACAGTCATAGTCTCTGATAGTCCTGGTGATGTTACTACAAGAGGTGCTGAAACAAATGTTTGTACAAAAGCAGCTGGCTGCTCTGGGACAGTTGCACAATGTTCCATAATACTTTGTTTTGAATCCGCAGCTAGTGTAATATGACGAGTCTCTGTTGTGACTGAAGCAAAATCAGGTGCCATCACCTCAAGGGGTGCTGCTGTATTTAAAGAAGAGGTAGGCTTTGGTGGTGCTGCTACAATTTGTGCTGAAATTAATGACACAGGTGCATATACTGCAGATGGAGCAAACATTCTCGGGGAACCAGGTGTAACATGCTGTCTGGGAGTTGGTAGTGATGATCTTCTCATCGGTGCTTGAGTTGTAATGCCCTCAACAGGTGATCCTGGCTCTGAGGGTAAGGTTATCACAACATATGTTTCAAGAGTTCTTGCAAATCTGGGTGACAAAGGTGATTTTGGTGATGAAGCGCTGTGTTTGGTCTCTACAGGGGCAGTCAAACTTAGTGACAAAGCATTTGGAGGTTCCCTTGTTCTTGGCAGCGTTGTAGCACGAACTGCTTGAACAACTACTGGCTCAGGGCTAACTGGTGTCTTTACGCTCTCTCTTGACCTGTGACTAAATACCAGTCCTGGGGGAATGCATACAGGTTTGGGGGGAACAGGGGGTGGTGATTTGTGTGTTGGGGTCACAACTGGTTTTATACTGGACACATTTGGTGAGGGTTCAGGTAGAGTTATTGTAACTGATGAGGGAGCTGGAATAGACCTTTGCTGGTTAAAATCAGCCTTGGGTGCTGCACTATATGGCAATTCTGGTGGTGAAGCTGGAGGAGGTGGTGGAAAGGAAATCACTGGTTTATCTGTTCTTTCTTGAGAAACATGGGGTTTTGCAGATGCCACGCAAGGTGGAACTGTTGTATCAGTGATGAAACTCGATATTGTGGCTTGATAAGGTAAAGGAGAAACATTAACAATACCAGGGTGTCCTCTCCCATCTTCAGTAGTTGTTTTAACTGCCACATTTTCAAGATTTGGCAGTCTGACAACAACTTGACCTTGCTGTGTCTGAACTACTGGACAAATGATTTGTGAAACTGACTGTTGAGAAGAAATTCCATCATCAGGTACATTTTCCTTCTGTATTTGCACCATTCTTTCCTGAATACTGGTCAACATTGATTGAACTGGTTGGGAGGGTGAAGCTCCAAAAGCAACAGTTGTAGTAACAGTGGGAGAAACAATAGAGACAGTCTTTGCAGCAATATGCTCTCCATGACTTGCTGGAGGTAAAACAATGGCTGTTTGGCCTAATTGGGGTGTCATGTGTGGTCTTGATTCTGCTGGCCTCTGAATAGGAATTTGAATAGAAACACTGGTTGGTGGCTGAATCTCTTTTGCTAAAGCAGGACAACTGGATTGAGCAGACAGTGGTGTGGCCACTTGTTCAACAGGTGAGCTGATCTGCTCTGTACAGAAAATTTTTGCTGGTATTGAGGCTGATACCATTTTTGGAACAGACACAGGTACGTGATCTACTGCAGAAACTATAGTTGGAAGTGGGGCATATGTTAGAGAAGGTACTGGCATGATCACAGATAATGGTTGAGATGGAACTGTAACCAGGTATGGTGTCTGTGCAATAATGGGGGTAGTTGTAGGAATCTGATTCCTGAGGACAGTGGATGGTGGGGTAGGCACTGAAACTGGAGAGTCTAATGCAGGGGACACAAGATCAGGCATTTGAACAACAACAGAATTTTGTGTTATAGTTCCATTGTGAGACTGAATAACAGGTGTAGCAACTGTAGTAGGAGTTTTTACGTAGTCATCTTTTGAAGGAATTATTGGTGCAACAGCTTGTTTGTCTGCTGTGGCTGATTCAGCAGCTGAAAGTGGTTCATGTATTGCACCAGCCAAAGGTCTTTGAGATAAATCTTGAAGAGCTGAATCCAGTGTACAGGATGAAACCCTATCAGGAGTAGGGACTGTTTCCTGCTTTGATATAACTGTTGATTTTGTTGCCGGAGTTGGTTTTGTACCTGGTGTTGGAGAAGTTGGAGTGCCTTCATTTTTTGAGACATGTGGTGAGCCTTGAATGACCGGTGAAGGGGTTCTAAAACTCTGTGTGGATGATGCAAGAGAATTAGTTGCTGATGGCAATGTTGTGGCTTGTTCAGACACCATGTCTGGAATATGAATTACAACTGGGGCAGAAACGTCAACAACATTGGGGCTAGCTGGAGTAGTTAATTCTGATGTCTGGCCAGAAAGAGGAGAGGATGAAGGCGCTGTTGTTAGTTCTATATTTGAGTCTGGGGATGAGATTGCTGGAGATGTTGGTGGAGACAGTGGTGATATTGCTGATGTCACCACAACATGTTTTGATGAAGGAACTTCACATATTACAGAAATTGGAACGGATTCAAATGATTCTTCTGGAGCTTGGGGTTCCTCCTCACTTTGAGGGATATCAGTAGGTTCAGGGGACATTTTGTCCTGTCTGACACTGTCCTCCTCTTCAACGTCCTCTTCACCAGAGGAGCACTGTGTGATCTTTAAGTCAGGAATTGGATATAAAGCTTTAATCCCATCCTGAGTAGATGTAGAATCTGTAATATAAGGCTCCAAAATGCATTCAATAGGTTCAGCTAGGTTGTCTTCTTCCCCACTTGAAGGGATGAGTATCACCTCAGGGGAATCATATGATGACTCCGATACAGTCAGAGGGGAGGCAGGAGACACAGGAGTTGACTGAGTAGGACTTGTTCCTGGTGTTAAAACATCTTTTTGTGTCTTCAATCGTTCCTCATAGACATCTTCTGTTTCCAACAATGGCTTTGCATTTTCTGTAGAAAGTGCATGATTTCCAGAAATACTCACATAACAAGTGTCACTGACATCAAGTGGCAAGGCTTGCTGAGCCTCTTTCTCTTTTTCCAAGATCTTGCTTCTTTTATTCATCATCTCTTCATAAGCCTCATCTGGTGTCATAAGTATCCTCACCGACTCATGTTCAGACATATTTTTCGAATTTTGCTCATGGGTGACTTTACCAAGAGCTGTTGCAGCCTGTTCTTGTTCTTCAACTAAAGTTTCATAAGCATAGTCCTCTATTAACATACCTCCGTATAATGGTTCAATATCAGGTGGTGTGAATTGCTCTGATGGTTTGTACTCCTGTGCTTTCTGCATCATTTCCTCATATACCTCTTCAGCAGTCTTTAATGGCTTCTCCGCAGCATCATGTGCTTCAGATGATAGTGTTATGTATTCTGCATTCTCTGGCTCAGATTCAAAACTAGGTGAAAAGTCAGAGAAGGAGGAGGACTTTGGTTCCTCCATCCCTGCTGTCTGCCTTATTTTATCAGTTTTACTCAAATGATCCCATCTCCTTTGCAGACCCAGATCATCTCTTTCTGTCTTTAATTTTTTTGTGACCTTTCTTAGTTGCGGCTGATCACCTCTTTCATTTTCCTGCTCCATCTGTTCCCCCTCCTCATGCAAATCATCCTCCTCAGATGAGTCCTCTATAGTAGGAAGAGCCTGACCATGAGGTCTGTGTTTTGCCTTTCTTTGCTGTTTACTCTCCACTCTTGACTTTTTATGACTTGGGCTACTATCACTGTCTTCATCAATAGAAGACACAGAAGTAGGTGAAGCTGTTCCCGGTGTAATGCTAGACACCTGAACACTGGATGATCCATCACCCTTGGACAAGTCTTCAATCAGGCTCTCATGCTCCTCCGTGGTTTGTCTAGCAGGAGGTTTTTGTGTGATGGCAACTGCTGTGGTGTCAGTAGCTGTGATCATCTCATTGTCGTTTGACAAATCTATTTCCACTCTGATTTCTTCTAATGCTTCTGAGACAGGGATGACTTGGGCAACTTGTTTGTCTTGGTCATGAGAAGACAGAGTGATATCAGAAATCTCCTCAGGCTCCACGGTAAGCTTTATGGAATCATTTAATTTTTCCGCTTCTCTGGTTTCTTGGTGTGTTTTTTGCTCTTCTCTGCAGTTTTCCTCATCAGAAGGCAAGTTTTCGTCTTCACCCATGTGCATAAGTTGCCTTCGTATGAACTCTTCGTCATCTCCAGAATTCGAACTGTCTAGTTTGTAGTCATCACTGCTGGAGGAAGCAGGCCTCACTCTTCTTCTCTGTATCTGAGGAGAGGGTTCACTCTCACTGCTGTCCTCGTGGTATTGTTTTAAATTGTCTGGTGCTCTGACAGGCAACAGTTTTGTAGCAGTTTCTTTTAAGGCCATTTCACTTACTCTCTGTATCTCCTTAAGCTCCTCCTCAGCTGAGCTATATGATTCTACTGATACCGGCAAGATATCTTTTATATGTTGCTCTTTAATATCTGCTTTTAAGGTGTCTACTTTAGACAATTCTGGAAGCCTGCTATCCATCTGTACCACAACATCTTTCTGCTGTCCTATTCCAGGTTGAGCGTATGTATTCCCTTTAACCTAAGAAAAATGAAGAAAGAAAAATGGTAAATACATTAAATTGATATTGCAGCTCTTTTTCTTAAAACATGCCTCTTCTAATGACTAAAAAAATGTTATACACTACAACTAAATAAAATAAAACAAAGCTTTGAATAGCAGAATAAAAAAATACATTGATCAATAATTTATATGTAATATTATACTGTACCTTTACTACATCTGCTTTAGTTGGCACTGCTGGAAGCATAGATATTGGTTTTGTTTCAACTCGTGTTTCGTCAGGGACTTTGTCTTTGCCTGTTTCTTTCAAAGTGACCTCAGCAGCAGTAATAACAGCTTTCTGAGTCTCTGCAGCTGGTATTGGTGCCACCACAGCTGTCATCTCTGTCTGCAGCATATCTGTGGTAGGAACAACAGAGATAGGTGCAGGAACCTCCGGAGCGGTCACCGCTGCCGTTGCAACAGCAGTAGAGATGGTTTTCTCCTCCTCTGCCTGCTTTCCATGTGATGGTTTTGGCCCAGATTTTTGAATAGGTGTCTGTGCAGATGCAACAGTCTCAGACTGCTGTGTTTTGGATGTGACTGCAGGTTTGTCTTTTGGGCTGGATATTGGTATTTTTCCCATGTCTCCAAGCTGCCCAGCTAGAGCTCTCTGTGTTTGACAATTCAAGCATAGCCACTCAACCTGGAAAAAGACACATGCAATGAGATTTTATAAATATACTGTAGCAAATATATTTTAATTTAAAAAATATTAAGAACATATCTCAGAAATACAGACATCCTATTAATTCAGTGTCACTAAATATTCTGATGGTCCTTATCGCTGCACCATAATTTTAGACCCCCCCCACCCCCCAATTAAATATGTATGAATAAATTACTAGCAATCTTATGACGTAATTTATTGAAAGATCAAATGCATAATACATGCAGTGTGTGTGTGTGTATGAAGAAAGAATGAGCAAAAAAAAATAATTGCACTGTGGACATGCTATGATTCCAATGTGCGTGCACACACACACACACACACACACACACGCAGAGTCTTAACAGGAGATTAGGGTTTATTCCCACGTCCAGTGACTCAAACCAACAAACCATAATTCATAGGCACATGGTCTGACTTGAAAACTGTTCTTTATGATGTAACACCCCCTCTGTCTCTTTTGTCATAATCAAAGGCTTATTCACAAAGCTGTGATTATAGAAAAACATTTTCTTAGAAATTGCATTGTAAATCAAATAATTTAAAAAGCATGGGTATGCAAATGCATGTCCAAAAGAAAAGAAATTGAAAGACAAATCCCAAGACTAACTCCAGACTGAAGCCATAACTTTGTTCCAACATAGCTATTCTAGTAACAATGCTGCCAAATTTACTTATTTGTAAATAATTTGTATTTCATCTCTCAGCTCTAATGACATTTTATTAATGAATCCAACTGAAAGATGACAGATTCTGTTAACATTGTGTACTAAAAAAATAACCAGATGATGGTAGACACATGTAATCACAGGCAAAGAGAATAAGAGGTAGATCAAGACAGCCTTCCTCTTCAGAATGCATGAATTACAATAAAATATCAGACTAAAAAACAAGGGTTTGACTACAGTGGGTCATTACAAAGTGTCACCATGGAAACCAGATAAGATTTATGTCCCCAAAAGCTGTGTCTTAAGCCTGTAGGTCTGTACCAACACCTAGTGAGCTGCCTACCTAGACAGTTTCTAAAGTGCGTTTAGGCAGACTAAAAACATTGCAACTGTTTTTTAGACAGAAGGCAAAGTTAATTAAAAACTTCAATTCAAAATGATTAGCATAATGTATTGGTTGACTCAATATTGTGTTTATGCTAGTGAACTGTACTTAGCATCATGCTAGTGAACATGAACATGCAAACTCTACTGAAATCTTACGAAGGCTAAAGAGTGTTACAAAAGCCTATTACATTTTAATCCACAAACTAATAAATAACACCAGATTGGAAAAGCTTTGTAAATTTGAGCAAGTTTGTGAATTAATTGTAATAATGGAGTAACATTGGTGAGGCAACTGCCTACAGCAGCTTGTTTATTGAGAAAAGCCCTTAAGGGCACTTCTGAGCAGGAGAAGCTTCATAAAAAAATAAAGTGCTTGTAATAAGGTTCAGCATTAATAAATCCTGTAAATAATGCAAAAAATACAAACATGATATACTAGATAACTACTGGTTTACTATAAACAAGATAAGCACATTTCCTTATTACAGCAAAATAAATTAGCTCACAGACACTGCCATAACATGAACAGAAATGCCCATGGTTGCGGAAATAAATGGTTCACATAAATTTCAACACTGGCTATGGTTTTAGTAAAAGGTGCAATCATCACCTCTAATTGGAATCTTGACAGCTTATACATATGCAAATCAGGAGAAGCTTGATTGAACAAACAGGACCATCAGAGCAGGGAGACCAATCAGGAGATTAATTAACAATAAAAGGAACCAATCATCTTTTCCAGCATGTACGACTTTGTGAAAGAATGTCCTCATCACTGCTGCTTGTCAGTATTGCATATGCAGCCTATGCAGAGTGCTTATCACAGCACATGAACTAAACTGCAAATCACAAAAAGACTGAATTGTGGGTGCTACAAACAGGAACATATCCAAAAAGTTCTTGATCAAGGTGCTAAACAAGGATGCACAAAACCTTGTATTTTTTAAACCAATTAGCCTGTGTGTTGTCTGATCTACATGACTAATCTGTTATTATTTTGGGATTCACATATGTAAAATCAGAACACAGAATCTTATTTTTACTGAATGATATATATGCAAACCTTGTTGATTGCAATGGTGTGGGGATATGACCATTTTCTTTTTCAGAACATTTTGTCAACATTCAAAGTTGCAAAGCATCTTCATTTTGTTTATAAAATTCTTCCTCTATATTATCTAAATTATCTTCCTCAGCTTTGCTTCTTTGTTAGAGTAGAAAAATGTGAAAAGGGCAGAAGTCTGCTTTTCAGATCAACCTGTCATGCCATGGTGATTATATTTATTTTACAAAGAGCAGTCAAGGAGATTCACCTAGGATCAATTATGCTGCTCAAGCATTTGGGAAGAAATATCAAAGTCAGCGCCCTTGATTAACAAAGCCATGATTCTTTTGTGATACATATATGATTTATTTTTAGGTGATTTACACTTCTCTGGGAAAATTCGGCTTATATTGCATATTTGTTAGTTTCACATCTTACACTATGGAAATACAGCAACAAAGAATTTCCTATCTCTGGTGGATGAGGAAATAATGTTTTACAAGAAAAAAAACTTGAGCATTTTAAGCACATTCTTGCCGGTGCTTTAAAAGATTGCAATCCAGCCTACATAAGAATGAGAACCAGAAATTCTGCACTCGGTTTTCCATTTTTTCACACAACACAGCAGTGAAAGATCATGCAACATTACCCAACATCATAACTTCCCACCTCGTAATGTTAGTAAGGCTGGTTGCACTTGTTTTGACATTCATGCCATTTTCTATGGTAAATTTAGTACACTGGTACAAAATCTTTGTGAACAAACAATGTTTGACTGATGAAAAGATTTTCATAACTTTCATAATTTTTTTTATGATTCTTTCTTTGATGTTTGTGATGACTGGTTAATATTTACTGTTTAGATGGATGAGTGTGCATCGCACAATTGCACTCACAGAGATTTATTTCTTGAAATACTGACTATAACCAAAAAATGACTGTTGACTACAGAAATTAAAAACTACAAAATTATTTTTATTTGACCTTTAAGAATCTAATAAATTTGCATAACTTTTCCAGAGCTACGAATCATGCTTTCATGAAGACCTTGAAAATAAATGTTTTGTTTTTCATTTTCCACCATTGTTTCAAGGGGGTCGCACACCGGACGAGAAGCAGCGCCGCGCCGCGTAGCGTCTAGGACAGCTCGAAGTATCGCACACAAGAGGCGCACATTCGATTTGCTGCTGCTTTATGTTCTTATGTCCAGTGTTCTTGGCTGTCCTTAACGGCAATTTTATGTTGTGTTGGTAGCATCCTAGTAGAATTACAGTGAATGGTATTATTACTTGGTCCTTCCTGTTGCGCAAATGCATCTCTGTGTCCGCCACAGCTGGTTCTGAACCAGCCGGGCCTGGCTGAACGCCATGCAAAGTCCTCTTTAATTACACACAACTAGCGAGGACCAGCAGGCCTGGAGACAGGCCTCACATGCGCCTTTGTTCTCAGCGGTTAACCCCAGAGAAAAACACATCAGCTTTCTGATGATAAGACTCATCCTTACAGCAACACAACAAGGCACACTCCACTGAAGGAGATATCTGACCTTTTACCAAGCTCTAATCTGTTAAATCTGTTAAACTTCAGCCAGCGAGGATGACTTGGGGTAATAGCTAATGGCTTATAAGTTGGATCTTTTCAATATATGCTATACTCATGGCAACTCGTAACTCTTCAGCCATCTAGACAATTGCATTATTCCTTAAGAGCTTCCATTCATCTGCTAAGGGCAGTACATTCTGCAATGCCAAAAGCCATTAAGATAATAACACTTTGTATTCAACATTCACTGCTTCAAAAGGTTGCTCTGTAAATAAATGCATAATAACAGCATTCCAAGCTGCAGCTCATTTAGAAAGAATACAATTGCATTAGTAGCAACATGCCACAAGTTTGCGTAATATTCTGAAACATCTCAAGGCACATTCCAGGCGAAATAAAACTACAGCCCAGTAAGCATCAGTCAGAGTTTTATTTTGTCAGCCTGTCTTTACTACAAAGCAGTAACAGATTTGCATTTGAGAAGTAAGATGAATTTAGAGCCAAAGTTATATATTAGAGGTGCTATTCCTCCACGGGACCACAGCACTGCAGAGCAGCGTCTGACACCTTATTGATTCCTGGCAGCTGCCTTTGGCAACGGTTGTAACTGGCTAATATAGTGAGCTTTCAACCACCCCCGCAGCGGTACAGTCCCAATAAATCAGGCCCAATGATAATAGAGAATCTTGACCTACTAATCTGTAATAAGCAGAGTGCTCGGCACTGAAGGCACAGAGCCAAACCATGCCGCCCACCGGTGTGACAGAAAGCAGATAAACAGAGAGAGGTGTAGATACGATTTTTTTAAAAACAATATCGTCTTTTTATTCATGCGTGTCTCAGCAAAAAGTATAATTGAAGACATGCAATTTATCTCAGGTGCAGGCTGAAAGACAGAAGATGAAATATTTCCAATTTTCTTTATAAATGACCAAACTATGCTGAGTGCTTCAAAATGCTCTGTTTATGCCTTGGTGATGTTCTTTTGACTGATCTCATTTAAAGAGCCTACCTACAGTTCATGCTGTAGGTAGCATCTAGAGAGCTCACTGCTTTAAAAGCAGCTTGCGAGAAGGGAAAAAAAAGGTTAGGTGTATCTCTCTAGTCTCGCCTCAGACTATTTATACACCCACCGTCTCCTCCAGGGCAGCTCTCCTTTTAGACTCGGCAAAAGTTGCAGTCTGCATTCGAGAATATTAAAAATCTCTTGCTACAGCTGTCTGTGACTCCTGCAGCATTTGCGACAGAGGCAATCTCACGCATTTGGATGTGTGCAACCTATAAATGTCATTAAAACTGTGCAGGTCAAAGATTTGAGAATTAGATTTGTTGCAGTGTAATTCCTGATAATTGTGCTAGCTGCAGAACCGCTTGAAAATCATTCTAATATCTTTTATGGAAAGAAATGAAAGCAACAGACTTACATTTCATCGTCTATTTCTATGCCTGTGCATTAAAAAAATATTGCTGCAAGCAGCAATTATGGAGCCAAGCACACTTGTGGAATGGAATATTGCAATGCAGAGTAGATTTGTGGAACATACCTTGTAAGGCTGCACAGATTTGCGTAGTCATGACAACTGCTGACAGCTAGTGTTTTGAAAACAACTGGTTCAAAGGCTAAAAGCAGATTCATAATTGCATCATTGCTTTTGACCTAAAGCTAAGTGTTAACAAATACAGAGTTCCTTTTTAGTATAAAATCTTTTGTTTCAATGTTTAGCTTCCTCACTAGTAACTTTGTAGCAATGCTGCTGTCAATCTAAGCCATTTCCATAGTAGTGGATAGATGTCATTACAAGAATTCTGCTAATCATTTTAACATAAATGCTTTGCAATTCTTGTGTCAAAAATGTTGACCCATAAACGTTAATTCTTTGGTATGTCCAAAAATCCAAGGAAAATTGTTAGATGAGGTTTAGGTATTCTTTCAACAAAATAAAAAATTATATATCTGTTGGGATTAAATTGAAATCGCCAAAATTCTAAGAAAAAATATACCATAATTGTAACGCTCAGCTGTACAAAGAGGACAAGCAGGTCAAGTAATAGTTAATAATATTTATTGAAAGAATTGAAAGTCTTTGAATGCAAATGTTGATTAAAGTCTTTCAGTGAAGTGGCGTTAACGTG
>JAUCNO010000318.1:4094021-4126998 GCA_032353835.1 Enteromius viviparus | reverse complement strand
ATTAAATTCATTTCATTTACCTGCCGTGTCCTGCCTGTCTGTCCTGGTGCACACACGCCAGCGAGCAGCCGTGACAGCTGTAAGGTATTATTTTTGTTTTTAATAAATATTAGACAGTTCTAATCTATAATAGATATGATGGATCTGTTTGATCTTCACTGACTCTAGATGGGAGAGCAAAACAAACAAAAACTGATCAAGCAGCCTTTTTTCACCTCATTTCAGAAGTTATTTTCTGTTTCTGTGTGAGACTTTCGACGCATCAGTCTCTACAGTTAAATAACTAGAAAATGAACAGAAAAAACTTGTGTGCTACAAAACAGTGTGTTATGCTTATGATAATGAATTTAGTTTGACAAATAACAGTGTGCAATATCAAGCAGTGTGTTTACAGAAAGAACCAGAATGAAATAGCATTCTTACATTAAAAAGAAAGGCGCATATTTCAGTTGTAAGAGATTTAAAAGAAAATAGCAGCTGCTTTCAGTCAAATACATTAGATTAATCACACGTTACACAAATGCTCTTTAGTTTGAGTTTTAAAGAATCGCAGTCAGCACAAAACAAAAAAACAAACTCTTCATTTGCTTTCGGATGAAAAAGAAAGATCATAACGTAACATACCGATTCACATTTCCATCAGCTACACACAAATTCCCGCCGAAGCATATGTACATCTAAATACAAGATTTAAAGATCCTTTGCCTTGTATTATGTCTGTTTAAAGTGGCGACATCCAGTCTGTACATGTACTTTCACTTTCATTTATGACGAAATTTACCTTTAGTACACCTGTCTGCTGCCTGGAGGTCGGGCCTGCACCAAATGGAAACCTCCCACTTTCTCTAGTAAAGCCAACACGGAAGTGACTAAAACTGTAGATCAGCGACTGGCTACTAGAGGCTGGCTGTGAAAAAGAGTCAATCTCATTGACTCATGTTAAAATGAACCAACTTTACAGCAGAAAAATATTTGCAGCCTGGTTCAGATGGTTTACATTTTCAAATGAGACAATGCCATCACTCAGCACAGTAAAAAAAGCGTGTGACTGACTATTGTTTTTACAGTTTGAGTGTGCTGAACTGATCATTCATTATGACTTTCTAAACTGGTGTTTGTTAGGGCTGTTTGAACTTACAGTTACAGCAATAAATACAAATAGCATGTTGTACTTTACATAGCAACTATGTTGTAACAATGTGGTTTGAACTAGATATGCAGCATGGGTCAAACCATTTCATTTCAGCTGTAGTACATGGTGCACATAGACACCAACCATAAACTCATCAGGTATGTCTGCAATCTGCAATGTGTTATATTTGACGGCAGCAGTCAGTGGAAAATTAAAGAATAGAAAAAATTAGGAAAACAGCAAGCAATTAGTCCTAAAGAGGCAAAAGCAACTTAGAAAGGGCTCATAATACTGTATAGTAGGCAATGTTTAGATAAGTGCAAGCTAGAAAGGGAAAGAAAGAGTAGTTTTTATTTATTTATTTATTTTTATTATGATGTAAAGTAGTGTTGAAAGAGAGTGGTTTTCAGCAGTCGTTTGAAAGTTGTAAGGGAGTTGGCGTTTCGGATAGTGATGTTATTTGTTTTTCTTATAACGAAGAAAAATGTAGTTTAGGCTATTTTGCATCAGAGCTTTGAAAGTGGTAGACTGTTTTTGTAGGCTAGGAAACATACACAAATGTGTGAAATAAAAATACTCTTATTATTAATATCCGTTACACATACGTTTCTTATTAATATTTTTTAATTCATATGATTAAAACAGTAAGAGCGTATATTTTTGATTCATTACCTGTGCTTTATTTTGACAGAAAAGTACTCAAGGAAAGATCTACACTCCTTAAGAAAGTACTGTGTGTTTAATGAACTCTTTCCTTTATTTTAGTATAACGTGAGGCACTGTATTTCACACCATTTTTAAGATATGACTAAAATAAGAAACAAATAAATTAAACCTGCCATGATTTAGCTAACATATTGAAACATATTGCATTTCTCTATTAAGGTGAGACCAAGAAAACATTCCAAGGTGAAAAAGAAATATATTTAAATTGTGCTTTTGGTAACACTTTAAATTAAGGTACACATATTCACTATTAACTAATTGCTTATTAACATGATTATTACTAGTGTATTGACAGCTTATTAGTACTTATAAAGCACATATCAATGCCTTACTCTGCATGACTTTATTCTACGCCTAACAGACCATTAACTACGAGTTTTTCTTTAATTAACTCATAGTTACTGCTTATTGGGAGTAAGTAAGGCAGTTGTTGTATGAGAATTATGATCTTAATAAGCTTTGCTTATTATAGGCTTAATAAGCTGGTAGTAGCAGAAGAATAGTCCTTCTCTCTTAATAACACTTAACAAATATAGTCTATTCTTATGTAACAACACACATAACTACAAGTGTTAATAGTGTCCAATTAACTCTAAATTAAGTCCTTATAAGTCTGAATATGTTACCTATTCTAAAGTGAAGCCTTGCTCATTACTAATTCACTAGTAGTTGGATACTTATTAACCCTTACCCATTCCCTATTCTAAAGCTGCCTGCTCTTCACAATCAACAAATCCATTACAACACACAACTACTACAACTGATTAACCTTAATAAAGGTTGCATCTAAAAAAAGGTCTCTGGTGTACGCGGTTCACTAAAATGTGGGAAACAATGTGGAAGCTGCTGGCAATGTCAGAGTGACTGGTGTCTACTAGACTTCACAGGTTCTATGTCCATTCAGTAGCAGACCAAAGACACAAACACAGCACAAGTACAAATATATCCTTTAATCTAAACATGCATACAATTATGCCATACAATGAACAATAGAGTACCAAAATGTCTTACCAAAATAAAATTGCACAAAGATAAAACTCGTACAGGTCAATATGAAATAGTAGCCAATCTACTGTACTGTATGTACTGGACTCAGTACACAAACAGTGTTTTAAACACAACAGACCTTTTTAGTGTGTGTTAAATGAACATAAACATAAAACATACACAGGACATAGCCTTGAGTAATTTAACTCACATTTTCAATATTTCAAAACAGAACCGAACAAGTGAGCAAGTTAGACTTTTAATACTTCACTAGTAAAGGAAGAAGTTGCCCTCGAGATTTCATGTCCTCTATCATGGCTTTTTTTTCTGGGCTAATGTGAGCAGCACACTTTTTAGCAAAAGACAGCAGGGTCTCATTTGCAGGCTCAAACTTCAGGCCTTTGTAGGTGTCTGGGTCCACTATGTGGAGCTCTGCGATCGCAGCAGTCATCTTGATGGTTCCACGATCGACGCCGTTTACTTTGAAGGCTTCTGTCATTGTACGGACACGTCTGAAGCTTTTTAGGACCTTCTTATATCTACGGATGACCTCAGCTGGCCCTTTGACTGAAAATAAAAGAAAAAGAGACATTATTATACATACACATCTGTATGAAGAGTTATAGATTGCAGGGTTGGTTAGGGAGTTGGGCTTGTAACTGAAAGGTTGCGAGTTCGAGTCCCAGGTCCAGCAGGGATTGAAGGTGGTGGGAGTGAATAACCAGCGCTCTCTCCACCCTGAGGTGAGTCCCTTGAGCAAGACAACGATCCCCCAACTGCTTCCCGGGCGCCGCAGCAATAGCAATATGGCTGCCCACTGCTCCGGGTGTGTGTTCACGGTATGTGTGTGTGTTTGTGTGGTGTGTGTGTGCGTGTTTGATCACTTCTCACTACTGTGTGTGTGCACTTGGATGGGTTAAATGCAGAGCACAAATTCCGAGTATGGGCCACACTTCATGTCTTTTCCTTATGACCAGGTTAAACTATTGTAATGCTTTATTGGGTGGTTGTTCTGTACACTTGATAAATAAACATAAATAAAAGCAACGGGCTAGAAAGCCTCCAGCCTCATCACAAGTGGGGCCATTGAACTCACTGGACTGCTCACTGTCAGCCCACGAACACCCGGGCCCGGAGGGCAAGGAAACATTGCCATCCCAAGTGACCCCACCGTGACCTTCTTCACCCAGAGAACGAAGTTGGTCAGAAGAAGGCTCAGGACTGGAAGGTGTGCACACCGGACGGTGCCAGCCCAGCTGAATCTTCATCCTCATCAGACGAGAACCCATCCCCCAATGCTGCGAGCGACATCTGATCCTCTCAAAATGAAATGTGAGAACCACCCTGAGGTGGCCCAGACAAATCACCGGGGAGCCGCACGGGACAGTCACTGAGGGAGGAGTGAGAGGTCCGCGAGCGTGTGACTGACGGATAAGCTCTCACCGTGATCCTCATATCCCCCCTGCCCCCCTAGGGCAGAGAAATCAATGAGGGGCGCAGCTGATGGCTCACCTGCAGACCCCCGGAGAAGGGAAGAGAGGCATTTTGACATGAAGGACTGTAATAAGATAAGAGCTTACTTAAGTATTAAGGAGTTAAACCATTCAGGGCTTTATAAGTACTAATTAACTGTTTAAATCGTATTATTGTTATATATATCGTTATAAAGCATGAATCGGATTAATCATACCAAAAAGCATTTTGCTAAATTTTGCTAAAATTTAGGCTGGCTTAGTGGACAGTGTATGTATATTTTCTAAAAATATTTAGCGCAGTTAATGCAGAGGTGGAGCTAGGGTAAACCCATTTACAACTGCTGCTTCTTTGACTAGAATTGCATTTATTTAGATGCGGAACACTTTGCCTCTGTGACAGGCAGTGGCAGCTTTTAAGGTAATAGTAGTCAAATAATCAAGCAATCCAGCTACTGTGAAATATGTTAATCAAAGAACAAAAGAGGAAATGAAAACATTTTGTAGATTTCAGGATTTATCTATATTTAGTTAAAAATGTAGTGTTTGATTGCTTTATTATACTGTATGTCTCTATATTTTCTAGTTGAATGAATCACACAGGTAAATATAATATTCATTACAGATTTGATATGTATTTGGACAATCCACTGTAGGCTTTCCAAATGAGCCCGAATGGTTTTTAACATAATAAACATATGCATATAGCCAACTGGTGCCATTTTAACTTTTTTTCAGTGGTCTTCAAACCTGCTTCTGAAAAGTACATGTCCTGCAGAGTTCCAACATGCCCTAAATCCTGTCTGGAAATTTCTAGAAAAAAAGCAAAAACAAAACATAATTCAGTTGTTTGCATCAAGAAAAGGAGCATTTATCTCAAATATGTTTGGTACAAAAAATAATGTCAATAATGTCATATTTCAACTATTTAACTTTTTGATTTTTTTTTATTTAATTTGCGTATGTTTCATAACCCTGCCACGCCACCTTTTAAGAGGTTATGTTTAGTTGTGGGAACTTTTTTTTTTTCCCCCACTAAGACCTTATTTGCATATTTTATTGAAGAGCAAACAAATGTACAAATGGAAAAAAATCAGTTTGTCAAATATTTTGCATCTGAGAAGTTTTGCATGAAACGTAATGTATAAAAATACAAATGTTTGTATTGGGATCATTCAATCTGCCTGTGGATGTCGGTAACTGCTAGAATCTGGTCTTGAGTTTTGTTTTGTACTACATTTAAATGCTAAAGCTGTTTATTTTTGTGGAAAGAACATCTAGAATAACAACAGTTTCAGGAACCATACACCGATGTATTTAAAGCTGTTTCAGATGTTTTATTTATTAGGTGAGTATTTTTCAATTTTTCGAATATATCTTTAGAACCTTTTTAAAAATAAAATAGAATCCCAGATTTTTGCTTTGACTCAATTCATACTCACAGGTCACTGAATTAGATCTTGATAAAAATTTTGAATATAGGTTATCCAAATGCCAACTTCTGAAGCTGTAATTCTTCATAATTTCAGTGGAAATTAGCTGTTAAATGTTGCATATAATATAAAAGTATTTTTAACTGAACTTGGTTACTAATTTACTTAAAATTGGGCGTCACTTTTTATGAAGCCTGTATTTATAATGCACTACAAAGGTATTCTTAAGGCATTATAATCAATCACTTTTATTTATATAGCGCTTTTAACAATACAGATTGTACCAAAGCACTGAACATTATCAAAAAAAAGAACAGAGTGATGGTAATGTATATTGACGAGATTAAACTGTTTATTTATGAAATAAATGTTCTTTGTAATCAAAACAACAATAATCACTAGAAATTAGATGCCTCCAACTAAGCAAGCCATCAGCCAGCAATAGCGGCAAGGAACCAAAACCCATTCATGAGAGAAAGGAGAAAAAATGTATTTATAATTATATATATATATATATATATATATAAATATTTGAAAACACTTTAAGGTTCATTAGTTTTGTAACGCTCGGTACAAGGAGGAAACAATAAGGCAAGTTGAAATAAGGTTTATTGAATGGTTTGAAAAGTCTTTGAGTGCTTAGCAGTTCTTTATTCCTTCCCAGGTGGTATCCGTGGTGAACAGGGTGTGGATCTGACAGTCTGCAAAGACAGGTAAGTGACAGACGGTGAGTTGATAACAGACTGAAGATAGCAGACTCACGTGAGTTCTCTTTGCACGTTGTGCAGATAGTCCTTGTGCTCGTGGTGCGTATAGCGCTTGGAGATCGTGGTGCAGGTGAGTAACACTTTTCAGGTGAGTATTTCCAGGTAAGTATGGCACAGTAGTTTAGTCCTCTGTAGGCAGGAAGCAGCTGCTCCGAGCAGAGACAGAGACCTTGGAGCATAGACTCAAATACAATGGTGAGTATTCAGTAGAAATACAATGGAGTAAACTTTGAGGCTTTAGGTGAGAAGAGCAGTGGTTACCTCACAGTGGTGTTACCTCGATCACCGCCAACTCTCACACTGGTGAGCTGAGCTTAAATACCAGCTCACCTAATGAGCTCCAGGTGGCGGCGATTAACTCATTGGGGTTCCTGAGTGTGACTGCAGTAGACTGCACTGATCCCAGTGCAGTCCTGGCCTGACAATAATAAAAAATATACCATTTAATAAAGCTGAAACACACACCTGGTTCAGAGTTTGGACGCAGATTTTTGCTTTTGAAAGAAGTCTCATAAGCTCACCAATCAGTATTTGATTAAATAATACAATAAAACTTATATATTTATGTAATTTATTCTTGTTTCATTTTTAGCAGCAACCAAGCTATCAAGTTTACATTATTAAAACATTCTCGTAACATTCCCATAAAGTTATAAAAACGTTTAGTTTTAAACGTCCAGTTTTTTAGACGTTGTATTAACGTTCTTGTTTGGTTAAGAACGTTATTCAAAACATTTTAGTCTCTTGTTATATTAATGTTCTAAGAACATTTTCCTAATGTTCCCATTAAATTATAAAACCGTTACGTTTAAAGGTTCTTAGAAAGTTCAAAACATCAATTTTTTAGACGCTTTATTAACGTTATTGTTTGATTATAAGAACGTTATTAAAAATGTTTTTAGAACATTCCTCCAACAACACAATGATAACGTTTTTATACTGACTTTTTTTTAGAACATTTCACTAAAAAAAACAATGTTTTTATGCTAACTTTTCTAAAATGTTTATCAATTGCAGATAACGTTAAGCAAATGTTGTAGTAACGTTATGCAAAAACGTTAAGAACAACGACGAGAACATTAGCCAAAGTTATGAGAATATTCCCTGTTAGCTGGACATTACCTTCAGAAAACATTACAATATAATAATTTGTTACTCAAGTAACATTCTAATTATTATCACAAGAACAGCATTTTTTTTTTAAAATATCATTACATCACGTTTAATCAATTTATTCCATTCTTGCTTAACAAAGTACTAATTTCTTAAATATTAAACTTATTAACAACTTTTAAACAATAGTGTATCTAAAACTTTCAACTGTGGGTGGAAGAATGATGCCATTCTAGGAGCCAGAAAAAACAAAAGAGAAAGATTAAGATGGCTAACAGATGCAATATATGCCCACACGCCTTTGGTGCTTGGCCCCATAAAAAAGATAGCCCCTTGCAGGTGAGGTAATACGATACAAGCTGGTTAATGGCATTAAATTAGTCTAGCGGGTTTAACGTGCCTCTCCGAGTCTCTGTATAATAAACATCATTTATTAGCGAGCAGAACACACCTTGAACTCTTTGCCACGTAATGCACCACTGGGATGATCATATTACTGTGAATAAAGCATCCAGGGCACAAACACAGACACACCAAAACACACCCACACATGTGCACACACACAAGACTGAAAGGAGAAAGAGAGGAAGAGAGAAACTGTGCGTGGTGACAATGGCCATGTTGTGTAAACCACCAGAGCAATGTTTCGTGTTAATGACATGCCATAGAAAACTCGATCCCATTGAGAGGATACACAACTCTCTCGGGCACAGCTGGGCACCAGTGTATTACCACCAAAGGGACAAAGAGGAAACACAGCAGACAGTAACCACCGCTGCTCAGTCCATTACTGCATACAGTATAAGACAAAACAGAACACTCTGTTCTTTAATGGAGTAATATCACATGAAATTGAATTTCTCACTTGCAATAAGAGTTTTATTCTGTATACAGTAGCTATGTAAACAACTGAAAGGAAATGTAAGTTTAATCTTAAGTACAAACAAACTATCTATTGCAGTAAGGCTGCACTAAAGAAAGTGGAAATGGTTAGAATTCTGACATCAGAAAAAAAAGAGATATATAATACCTGGAGAAAGCTATCGATTTGCATTCCCATTCATCTTAATGGCAGTTGCTTGGCCAGCAAAGGACATTACTGCACTAAGGTGGAAATGGTAATGTGAACTAAACATCAGATTTTGTTAGTGCAAGAAACCTTGACTATCATTAGTAATGGACATTAGTGTACAAAACTGAATTTTTCGTTAGCAACAGGTATTCCATATACAGTAGCTATGTGTACAACTGAAAAGAACTGAAAGCTTAATCAAGACTGTCAATCGCAATAAAGCTGCATTTAAGAAATCAGAAATGACATCAGTCAAAATAAAATCTATAGTACCTAGAGAAAGCAATCGTGTTAATGGCAGTTGCAGATCATCACTTTGATAAGGTGGAAATGTTAACATAAAATTAATATCACATATTTTAGTCCAAGAAACCTTGACTACTATCACAAATAGACTTGTAAAAAAAATGTTAATAGAAAATGCTAAATTAGTATAAATGTAGGACAATGTATTGTAGATTATGACCATAACGTTCACCTATATATTCTATCTTTCATAACCAGCTACTTATTAATAATGTCTTTATTTTTTATTTATGCAAAATTGCAAAAAAGTACGAAGTCAGCATAGACTGCTAGATGGCATCCAAAAATACACAAGTCCCCTTGGGTCCAGCGACAGCTTTCTTGGAGCCGCTGTCACAATGCTAGCTGAGGTAGATTAAAATCTAAAGCTATTTTTGGCCAACGGTGTGCCAGATGCAGACATGGCATATCACTAAATATCTTAATATCACGCATCAGCGTTTGAAGCTACGCCTACAGCCTTATGCATGACAGATACGTGAATGTGCATTGTCATTCAAAAGGCTTTTTGGGCATACACTGTATTTTTCAATTAACATCAGAAGCACAGGGTCTGTTTTCTTGTTTAAAGGTGCAGGATTGTAGAGGCCAAAGTTAAAGGCTCATGTTAAGGGCATATTACAGAAGACTGACTGTGTCATATACAAAAGGGCAGGATGACAGTGCAGTGCCAAATATGATTTAGCACATAAAAATACAAGCTTGTCATTTTCTAAGAGGGCCATCTCCTGCAAATACTTTTTTTTTTAAATATAAATGAAAATGAATGAAACCATGGACTGAATAATAACAGGACACAGGACAAAAAAAATCTATCAAACCTATAAATGCAATAAATAACCTATCTATAAACATTTAAGCTATATAGAAAAAGCTGCAAATATATCAATTGATAAAACATCCAAATAATAGTGCATAGTTTTTCCATAAGCTGATATCGGAGGACATGGGGTGTGCAGAACACCCCAGCAAAGTCAATTATATTGGTTAAATTTGCTCATCTATAGCCGTTTCTACACTGCACACACGATGGTGTTTTTTCAGCTGCAAATATACTGATTACAAAGACATGGCATAAATGTATTTGCACTGATCCACAATTTTAGTAAACAGTGGATCACAGGCGTTAGTTCATTAGCATGCACAGCAGGTAGAATATGAGCAAGACTGTCAAAACAGAGCTTCTATAGCTTGTCAGAGTAAAGGCACCATAGGAGCATATTTTACCAGGTTAACTGCTTCCTAGACAGAGTCAAGTGTTTACTGATTAATTCAAAATTGAAATCTTTTAAATATTAGCCCATTGTTGCCTATAATATTATTTACACTTTCTAAATAACTGAAATCTATAAAAAACAAGGGAAAAAACCCACACACATCAGAGATGCTACTCTCGTATATGATTTGTAGTGCACCATGAGAACAGCTGCAGCTGGACACAGAACAGACGATCATTACAGAGTATTAAATACTGTAACATGCCTTATTCTCATGCCATTTCCTTCAGTGTGCTGTACCCATAAATCAAACGGTTTTCTCATTAAATTACTTCTGCAATCACAGTTCTGATGAAAGCACTGAACACAGTTTGTTGGGGTCACAAGCACAGGAAGTCATATTATCATAAATGATGGAGGGCTGACATGCTGTGGAAGTGGCCATGCGCACACTGCAGATGGCGTGGGAGCTTTAGACCATCAGTCCACAAGAAAGACATCTGACAGCCCCCACCCTCATCACCACTTCCATTTATTAGGATATCGTGGGGCACACCACCCGTCTCCATATTCAAACCCTCGATCGCTTTAGCAGTGTGCTGCAAGCTGTGACTCTTCTCAATCAGCCTGTTACGTAATCTCACATTTTGTCCAAACATAGGGATTCTTCCCCCGGAGTCAGCACACGTTTCAGCATTAGCATGAAGCTATGCTCTCATAAATACCACTCATGCAGATTACCGACTCTGCTCTGCAAGCTTAGTGTTTACTCAAGGCCTGGGCATCTCACCAAAAGTTTGTCCACATTTGCAATGCAGAAGGCATGCCTAATGTAAGAAAAAATAAAATAATTGTTTTGCATACAAACAGCGGTTTTAAATTATCACAGCAACACTACTGCACACTTTTATTTTTTATGCTTTGAATTCCCAAACAGTTTCATTTATTAGCGGTTTTAAATCACCAAAGGGACAATAGAGCCCACTTTCATTTTCTAGGCTTTGGATCCCCAAGTCACTTAATTTCTTAGTAGGATTTTGTTGACTCAATCTACACTGGCTGTTATTGGCCAAACCTGAAAGAATGCCAATCACTCATTGGTCCCTGCAGAATGCTAATGCATTTATTGGCTCTTCTACTGCATCCTAAGCCCTTGTGGAGTTTTAGTGAAATTACAATCATTTGGAAAGAGCCATCTGGAGAATGAGTGGGCATAACAGAGGTTAGGAACTGAATGTTGGAGAACCTACCACTCCAGATTTCCTGTCTGTCAGACTCGTGCACCCAAGAACATTGGCTAATTAGTCATCAATGCATAAGAGCTAAGACAGATATCAGACTTAGATATCAGTCAGAAGAGCTATTCGAGTAGTGACTTCCAAATAACAGTTTAAAGTACTTCATTGAGGAAATCAAATTAAATTAACAATCAAAGTTTTTATTATCTATTTACAAAAGACACATAATAAAACCAGACCTTTAGAAACAAAGACTTACAGTAAAACAACAAAATAGTTAACGACTCACCTCAGCAAGGTGAAGCATAGGGTTAAATCCACAGAGATGACATACAACACTTTTACATTCAGTGCAGGTGTTGTAATTAGGAGGGTCCTTCGATCCTATGTTAAGATCCACTTTGCAGAGTGGGCAGGTGGATAGTTCAGATGCATTTTCAGGAACTTTTCCTAATTTATCCTGTCCAGTTTCAGAATTATCCTTCACTGAAGTAGGCATCCTTGATACTTTGGCCTCACTGAGCTGCTCTGGTTTCTTTTCAACAGGTGGTTTGTTCTCCTTTTCAGAAAGTATCTTGCTTGGTTCTGTTGCAACAGATCCTTTGCGAGATGTTGGTGGTGTAGCCTTGGCAGAGGCCACTGAAGCTTTGCGAGAAGCCGGTGCTGTAGTAGATTTACCAGACTCTGTGGAGCCTTTGCGTGAAGTTGGAGGTGTTGTGGATGGCTCATCTTGAACAGCTGAAGAGATCAGATTAGATGCAGAGCTAAATAATGATGATCCAAAGCCCAGAACCTTCCCAGAGACAGCAGAAACTGACTGTGGTGAGGGTGACCGAGATCTAGCCGTTTCTGTCAGTCCACCAAATCCACCAAAGAACTTTCCTGTGGTTGACTCAGATGATTTAGTAGGCTGCGGTGCTTTCGGACCACCTAATCCAAAACCAAAGAAATTGGATTCTTGTTTTTGGTGCCCAACCTCTGCAAGTGGGGCAGATTTTACAGGAATGGCTGCATCTTTGGGCGCCTGTTGTTGTGTTTTTGCAGGATCTGGTTGAGTATTGTTTTGCTTAGGAGGCTCTTTTCTTGGGGTGATTGTAACAGTAGCCTTAGCATCAGTTTCTGCCTTTTGTTGAGGGCTTGGAACTGAGATCTCTTTCTTTATTTCTTGAGCAGTGGCAGCTTTCTTTTCAGCTGCAGCAGGCTTTTCATCAGGTTTAGACTTAACTGGAACGGTAGATACCTTTTCAACTTTGGATGGAGTTTGGTTGTCTTTCACTAAGGGAACTGGCTGAGGTTTCACTGTGGGACTTTCAAATGTTTTCATCCCTGCCTGTGCCCGTTGTACCTGGCAATTGAGGCAGAGCCATTCCTCAACCTGCAGTAATTATAAGACAATTTTATACATACTACATACATTTTATCCTCTACTTTAAGGTCTTGCACTAAGTTTCTAGAAGATAAATACAAAAACTGATGCTTTCACATGCAATAATACAACAAATAAAACAAACAAACAAACAAACAAACAAACAAACAAACAAACAAACATTAAAATAAATAAAACTTAGCATCGGCTTTACAACCATTTTTTAATCCTTATATTACATTTTTGTAAGTGAAAAACATAAAAAAAGCCAATGAGGGTAAAAGTTAAACTGTTGTTGCACTTATTTGTATACGTTTTAATTACACAAAATAATTGCCTCATGTAACACTGCTAAAGAATGTATCTTGGGAATTTCAATTGCTTGCCACACTGACATTATAACTACAATTGGCCCCTCTTAAATATTGTTTTTAAAAACAAAACACAGCAAATGGGCACTTATCAGACAAAAAGTCAAAGATATACTATACTTAGCAGCAGTAAACAGAGACATAAAATTATAAGTTAAATTAGAGCTTAATGATAGAAATGCATGGTAAGTTTCCTGTTTTTTTATTTAACTTTAATTTTATTTGATTACTTTTTTAATTAAAATGTTTAATTTTCTTTTTTATGCAGTTTAAAAAAAAAATATATATATATATATATATATTTTACATTGTTATGTTCTGTAATATGATGACAATGCAAGCTAAATTGGCTCAGTGTACGTAAATACTGGTACTGTACATGGGCCATAAAAGTGTTAAAAGTAGAGATTAAATATCTTACCTCTGTTTGATGAGGCACTGGATTAAATCCACATTGGCTGCACACTGTTGTCTGGCATTCTGTGCATGTGTTAAAATTCTTCGCATCCTTTGAACCAATATTGAGTTCCACTTTGCATATAGGACAATTGGTTTTGCCTTCTTCAGGAGCAAGTTTCTGAGGTGATTTGGGTGCTGTGACTTGCTTGATTTCTGCTTTTTTCTCTGCTGGTTCCAATGCATCTTGTCCAGTATGTTGTTTGGTATCTTCTATTTTACTAGAGACTTGTGCCACTGCAGATCCTTTGCGAGATGTGGGAGGAGTAGTCTTAGCAGAGGTCTGGGAAACTACGGATGCCTTTCGAGAAGTAGGTGGTGTTGTAGAAGGTTCATCCTGTACAGCTGAGTTGATTAAATTAGATGCAGAGCTAAATACAGAGGATCCAAAGCCCAGAACCTTCCCAGACACAGCAGAAACAGACTGTGGTGATGGTGATCGAGATCTTGCTGTTTCTGTCAAGCCACCAAAGCCAAAGAGTTTCCCTGTGGTTGACTGAGAGGACTTAGCAGGTTGTATCTTAGGACCACTAAATCCAAAACCAAAGAAACTGGATTCTTGTTTTGGAGGCTCTGCCTGTGGAGGAGGAGCAACTATTTCTGGAAACTTGTCAGACTCCTTTAAGATTGTGTCAGCTTCTTTGTCTCTCTTTGAATCTGATGTTTCTTTCTTCTGAGAAGATGCAGGTTCTGACTTTCTGTTAGTCTCTGGGGGTTTTGGTGATGCTGAGACTGATTCTTTCTTTTGGATATCCACTGAAACAGGAATTTTAGTTTTATCAGGGATGGGTGCAGCTTGAATATCTTTCTTCTGGGTTTCAGCAACATTGGAAACCTCAGTTGACACTAATGATGGTGCCCCTGGTGTTACACTTTCTGTTCTTGGAGGCGGTGCTGATATTGAGACATTTTCAGGTTGTTCATAGGGCTTTATTTTTGGAGGTCCTTGTGGTTCCACTCCATTTAATGCTCGCTGTGTTTGGCAGTTCAAACAAAGCCATTCATTGACCTGTAAAGAAAGATTAAAAAGAATTCTGCAATTCTTTGTTCCATGACATTGATACAACATTGACATGAAACCACTTGTTACGATCACCGGCAAGAGTGCCCTCGAGCTCCACCAGAGGGCACTCCACCATGGACTGTTATGTGTGTTATGTACCCCTGTCTGTGTTTCTGCATTGTACTCTAAGGACTCTTATTATGGAATGTGTTCCCCACTGTTTCTGTTAGTTCCCATGACAATTAATCAGCTCCACCCCCTCTGTAACCCTCTTGTCTCCACTTTAAAAGCAGTTTGTGCACATTAACCTAACCGTTAAGTATTGTGCGTTTATCTCCTACAAAGCGTTTACCCAATTTCTTGTTTTGTCTTGTTTTTCGTGTGTTTTCACTGTGTACTGACCTTCACCTTCTTATTGGATTTACTGCTCTGTCTTGCACAATTTTAGACATTGTTTGCCACTTAATCAACAATGCTAGCATACTGGACTTTCCTTGTGCTCTGCCTACTGTACAACATACCTGTTTGCCATGGTTTTTGACCCTGCCTGTTCTGACCATGATTTGAATAAAGAGCTTGCATTTGAATCCACATGCCCCCATATCCATCATTACACCACTAACGCTAGCATAACAAAATAGTAGCAGTCTCTTACCTCTGTTTGATGGGGCGTTGGGTTGAATCCACAGAGGTTACAAACAATGTTCTTGCACTCCGTGCAGGTATTGTAGTTAGGGGTGTCTTTTGAACCCACATTAAGATAGACTTTACAAAGAGGACATGTTCTGGTTTCAGCTTTCGGAGCTGCCACTGCTTCTGTTACCTGCTTCTCATCTGGTTTGTCTATTGTAGGTGCTTTTGTGTCACCAGTAGGTGGAGCTTTTTGTGAATTAACAGATCCTTTCCTAGAAGCAGGTGGTGTTTGTGGATTCTTATCTGAAGTTTGGGAAACCACTGATGCTTTGCGAGATGTTGGTGGTGTTGTAGTTCTTGTTTCAGAAGCTGTGGAAGCCTTACGAGAAGTTGGTGGTGGTGTGGAGGACTCATCTTGAACAGCTGAGGAGATTAGATTAGATGCAGAGTTCAAAAAGGAGGATCCAAATCCCAGAACCTTCCCTGAGACAGCAGTCACCGAAGGCTGAGGGGATCCAGAACGAGCACCACCAAAACCAAAGCTAAAAAAACCTGATTCTTCTTTAGAAGGTTCTGGTTTCTGTTGTACAATTGTTTTTTCAGGAGATGGATCATGTTTTGGCATTTCAGTTGGTTTTGTTGTAGCTTGTGTAAGTTTGTTCTCTTCTTTCTCTTTAGCAGCTGATGAACTTATCTTCCCAATAACATCTAGCTTATTTTGTGGAGACACTGGAACTGGAGTATGTATGACAGCCTCCTTGTTTTCTGGTATTGTTGGGGAAGATGCTTTGCTAACCTGTGGCTGTGGTTGGGCAGAGGAAGACACCTGAGCTTTCTTCACCTGGCAGTTCAAACACAGCCATTCCTTAATCTGTAGGATAATAATTGAAATTTAGAATTAAAATATTAAAAGATGTTCTTGAAATTACACTGAATTGACACTGAATTAATGGAATCAATGCAATAACTGATGCATGTTACAAAGATACAAATACTGTGAGATACTCACAAAGATACAAATAAAACTAATTAGATTCTCTTACCTCAGTTTGATGTGGCATGGGATTAAATCCACACAGATTGCACACTGTGTCCTTGCATTCAGTGCAAGTGTTGTAATTTGGTGGATCCCTCTTGATGTCTACTTTACAAAGTGGACAGGCTTTTGGAAGCTCTGGAACTGGTCTGATAATTTTAACACCTGCAACTGGTTCTTTGGATATCTCATCCTCTGATTTATTTCCCTCTTTTTTATTTTCTTCCTGTTTCTGTGCAGTAGTAAGTTTGGCTTCTTCTGCTGGTTTAATCTTTTGTGTGACTTTTGAAGCTTCTGAACCTTTTCGAGAGGTAGGTGGTGTTGGAGTCGTCTTGGAACTTTGGGACACAGTGGATCCCTTACGAGAGCTTGGTGGAGTTTTAGTGGATGACTCATCCTGAACGGCTGAGGATATCAGATTAGATGCTGAACTAAGGAAGGATGACCCAAAACCCATAACCTTCTCAGAGACAGCAGATTGAGGAGAAGGTGACCGGGATCTAGCACTGCCAAAACCAAAGCTAAAGAAACTAGACTCTTCCTTAGCCTGTTCAACTTTAGATGATTGAGCAGGTTTGGAAGGTGATGCTTCACCTTTCGACTTTTGAGCATTTGGAGTTAGAGTAATTGTAGGTTTTTTAGTCTCTGCTGGAGGTTTCTTGTCCTGCTGATCAGGGACATTCTGCTTCATTTCAGGGGAAGGTGGTATTTGAGCCACTTTCTTTTCTGGAGATGCTGGTGGTAATTTGTTGGATTGTGGTTGTGGCAGAGCAGGAGGAGGTCCTGAGGTTCGCTGTACCTGGCAGGTCAAGCATAGCCATTCTTTCACCTGTTGATTATTTAAAATATAATGAAATCATTAAAGATTCCTTCAAACATTCCACTATCTACACAAAATAATGTAAAACATATATTAATGTTAAAAAACATTAAGTACCTCAGTTTGATGGGGATTAGGATTGAATCCACAGAGATTACAAACTATTTTCTGGCAAGAACTACAGGAGCTGTAGTTCTGTGGTTCCTTCTTCAGCGTTTCTTTGCAAAGTGGACAGATTTTTGGAAGCTCCACTGGAGCAAGTGGAGGTTTGGCCAGATTACGATCTGATGTCTTCTGCACTGGCTTTGGTTCTACCATTGTTGTAACAACTGGCATTGATTCCCCTTCAGGTGGTTTTTGTTTAGCATCCTGGGGAGCAACTGATCCTTTTCGAGAAGTGGGTGGTGTTGGTGTGGTCTTATTTAAAGTCTGTGAAACTGTAGATCCCCTGCGAGATGTTGGTGGAGTTTTAGTGGAGGATTCATCCTGTACACCTGTAGAGATCAGGTTAGATGCTGAGCTAATGATGGAGGATCCAAAACCAAAAACTTTATCAGAGACAGCAGTGTGAGGAGAGGGAGACCGAGATCGAGAACCACCGAAACCAAAGCCAAAAAAACCTGACTCTTCTTTAATCTGTTCGCCTTTAGGTAGTGGAGCAGACTTGGAAGGAGAAGCATCGCTTTTAGACATTTGAATATTTGGTGTTGTTGGTGTTTTGGTCACTATAGAAGGTTTCTTTCCCTGCTCAGCTGTAACACTTGGCTTCTTCTCTGGCATCTTTTCCTTTTGTGGAGATGCTGGTGGAAGTACTTTGTTAGACTGTTGTTGAGCTGAAGAAGGACTTGCAGTTCTCTGCATTTGGCAGGTCAAACACAGCCACTCCTTCGCCTATCGATAATAAAAAAGATTACTGCCTATGACCAAACAAACTTATTTAGTAATTTTGTCCTTATCTCTATTATTTAAATGACAAAATCTGTACAGAATCATTTCTGATAGCAAAACGGAATTCTTTGTTATGAAATATATTAAGTGTAAAAGACAGACTTACTTCAGTTTGATGCGGATTGGGATTGAATCCACAGAGATTGCAAACAATGGTTTTGCAAGAACTGCAAGAGTTATAGTTCTGTGGGTCCTTCTTAAGGGTCTCTTTACATAGTGGGCAAGTTTTTGGATGCTCCTCCTCCACTTGAGATTGTAGAGGTCTGGATGATTGAGCATCTGTTGGCTTTTTCTGTTCTTGGGTTGGTGAAGGGCTTGGCTTTGATTTTACTGCAGTAAGATTTAGTTTAGTGTCTTGAGCTTCTGATCCTTTTCGAGAAGTGGGAGGTGTAGGTGTTGTCTTATTCGAAGTCTGGGAAACTGTAGACCCTTTGCGAGAAGTTGGTGGAGTTTTAGAAGGTTCATCCTGGACAGCCGAGGAGATCAGATTGGATGCTGAGCTAAAGAAGGAAGAACCAAAGCCAAGAACCTTCCCAGAAACAGCAGACACAGTGGGCTGAGGAGATGGTGACCTTGAACGTGAACCACCAAAACCAAAGCTGAAAAAATCTGAATCCTGTTTAGAAGGTTCAGATTTAGGTGGTTGATCCAATTTGGCAGGTAAGACATTTTTCTGGATTTGGGCCTCTGATGTAGTTTGTTTGGAATCAGCAAAATTGGGTTTGCCTTCTTGTTTTGCAGACTTATTAAGTTTCTGATCCTCAGCTACAACACCCCTAGTGTCTTGTTTTTTTGGTGATTCAGGTGGAGGTAATTTAGTAGTTTGAGCTCCTGGTTTCACCGTAACTGTAGGTTCAGGAGCTCTCTGCATCTGGCAGTTCAAACATAGCCATTCCTTCACCTGTGGGATGATGAAAAAGGTAACCATATAATTATAAGAAATAAAGACCACTATTGTTTCATTTTGAGATATTATAGACCAGCTAAACTCTGCAGTGCATTGGACTTCCAGGGTAAGATTTGAGAAACTGTAATAGACTGTCCACTCATAATAAATAAATTACCTTGTTGAAATCTATTTTCAAAAATTGTGACTGCGAAAACAGTCCAAATAATTTTCTCACCTCAGTTTGATGTGGCATTGGGTTGAATCCACAGAGATTGCACACTGTGTTCTTGCAAGTAGTGCAGGTGCTATAATTTGGTGGATTCCTTATTATTTCTGCCTTACAAAGTGGGCAAGCCTTTGGAGGTTCCGACATATGATCACTCTCTTTTACAGCTTTTTCCTGAACTTTTGTCATTTTCTCTTCAGGCTTCTTGTCTTTCGGCTGACTTTCAACAGATTTAGCTCCCTGTTTTGGTGACACATCTGCTGATTCCTGCTGAGAAGTAGCAGGTGTTAATGTAGTCGTCACAGGAGTATATGAACCTGATGAAACCTGCTGCTGCGTTGCAAGAAGTGTGGTGGAGGATTCATCTTGTACAGTAGTGGAAATAAGATTAGAAGCCGAACTCAACAGGGAAGAACCAAATCCAAAGACCTTCCCAGAAACACTAGAAGCAGCAGGTTGGGGAGAAGGGGATCTAGAGCGACCAAAACCAAACAAGCCACTCTCATCTTTTGTGGATGCAACCTTTGGTGAGGCAGTAGATTTTGTGGATACAGTATCATCCTTCTGTGTTGGCTGTACTCGATGTTTGATGTCCTGCTGCTGGGGTGGTTTCTGCGTTGGTGGATCTACACTAGCCTTCCTAGATCCTGGTGTTGCACCTGCAGATAGTTCAGTCTTTTCGTTTTCAGTAGCATCTGTGGAATCAAGTGGCTTCTTCTGGGTATGAGCAGGAGTTGGTGTTGGTTTCTTTAGTGGTGAAACTGCTGGAGGTACTTTGTCAGTCTCAGCTTGAGCTCTTTGCATCTGGCAGGTCAGACATAGCCACTCCTTTTTCTGAAACAATAATCAGTTTAAAATTGAGCACAAGTAGTACTACAAGAAACATTTAAAACGTAATTTTGATGCATTTTTTCATGCTTAAAAGTCATAAATGTTAGTGCCAAAAAATGTAATTTGCTACAACAGATACTACCACAGTACTAATTACATAATAATTACCTCTGTATCATGGGGCATGGGGTTAAAGCCACATAGACTACACACCGTGGTTTTGCACTCTGTACAAGTATTGTAATTGGGAGGCTCCTTCTGCAAATCGACTTTACAGAGGGGGCAGACTTTGGGAAATGATTTAGTGGGCTCTGTCCTTGTTGTTTCTGGTAGATCTCTTTCTTTTGTAACTGATACAATTGTTGGTTGTGCCTGACTGACCATGGATTTCTTATCATCTTTTTTTATCTGTTCTTGTATATTTTCAGGATGTACTTTATTGTCATCTAAAGGAAGCTTTTTTGAAGAGACATCAGATCCTTTTGAGGGTGCAGGAGGTGTGCTGGATTTAAGAGATGTCTGAGAAACTCCAGAACCTTTTCGTGAGGAAGGTGGAGTGGTAATTTTATCTGAAGTCTGGGAAACAGATGAACCTTTACGAGAAGATGGTGGGGTTGTAGTTTTAGCAGATAGTTGGGAAGATGTGGATCCTTTGCGAGAAGAGGGTGGTGGAGAAGACTCATCAAGAGCTGATGAGATCAGATTACTTGCTGAACTAAAAAGGGAGGAACCAAACCCCAAAACCTTCCCAGGGACAGCAGATGCTCCAGGTGGAAGTAAAGGAGACTGAGATCTACCTCTAGACTCTTCAGGGATTTCTGAGGAGGCAGGAACATTTCCATCTTGAGGCTTTCCTTGTTCTTGCTGCTGTGGGGTAGCTCCTTTAGAGGTAACTTCTCCTTTTTCTGCAACTTTAGTTTTTGCCCCATCTATATTGTCAATGCTTTTAGAACTTACTGCAGCTTCAGACTCCTTCTGTGAGGTTGCAGGGGTTGTTTTAACAGATGTCTGTGAAACAGGAGAACCCTTACGAGAGGAAGGTGGAGTGGTATTAACTTTACTCGAGATTTGTGAAACTGCAGATCCTTTGCGAGAGGTTGGTGGTGTCTTATCAGACATTTGAGAAGATGTTGAAGCCTTGCGAGAACTAGACGGTGTTGTAGAGGACTCATCTTGAACAGTTGTTGAGATTAGATTAGACGCTGAGCTTAAGAATGAAGAACCAAACCCTAAAACCTTCTCTGAGACAGCAGGAGAAGGTGATCGAGATCTAGCACCTCCAAAACCGAACCCAAAGAATCCAGCTTTTTCTGGTTGCGGATCAGTTTTTTGAGATTCTGACTTTGGAACTTCTGCAATCTGATGTTTACTTTCTCTTTGGATGTGTTGTTCAGTTTCTGACAATGTTTGCATATTGTCTTGTTTCCTTGCCACTTCTGGTTTCTTATCTTTTTGAACTGCATCTGCTGGAAGATGAGGCTTCTTTTGTGAAGCATCTGGAGTGGGAGTATCCGTTTTAAGTAGTGCTACTTCCTTAGTGTGTGACTGTAGCTGAGCAGGATAAGGTTCTGGTGCTTTCTTCATCTGACACGTCAAACAAAGCCACTTCATCTGTAGTTTTGTGAAATATATTGAATTAATAAGTTTGTAACTCAAATTTACGTTATAAAGCATCCCAGACTTAAGGGGATTAACCACACTGCTTATTAATTTGCAATGTTCTAAGCCAGCTCATATCAGTTAGATTAAAAAAAGAGAAGTAAGCTCTACTTTCAACATGAAACTGCATCATGATAGTTTTCTATTAAAGTCAGCATGAGCTCAAATAAACTTATTAAAAAATAAATAAAAAACATAATAAATAAATTTATTCTTTTAATGAAACTCACTGGTCTTATTGTAAACAGTTATTTTGTGCAACCTAACAGTTAGTTGATACAGTATGTAGTTGAAAATTTACTTACAGTTATTTGTGTAACTTAAAGTGGATTACAATTTCCATTCATGCTGACTTTAACAAAAAAACAACAACAACAACAACAATAACAGTTTAACAAAAGAGATATTTTCTTACCTCATTTTCATGGGGCTTAGGGTTGAACCCGCACAAGTTACATACAATATTTTTGCATTCAGTGCAGCTGTTGTACTGATCTTTCTTGAGCTCCACCTTGCAAAGTGGGCAGACCTTGGGAATAGGCTTGGATATAGGTGTCACTAATTTATCCTCTTTTACTTTATCTGATGGCTCCTTAGACTGTTGAAGTGAAGGTGTCTTCTCCTCTTGTTTCTGTTCAATTGATGGTTTAGCATCTTTACTAAATTGAGCTTTCTGTGAAGCGTGAGTAGTTTCAGAACCTTTTCGTGAGCTATGAGATGTTGTGTTGTTGTTGAATGATGACTGAGATACTGTAGAGCCTTTACGGGAGCCAGGAGGAGGTGTTGTTTCTGAAACTGATGAACCTTTGCGGGGGCTTGGCGGTGTTGTGGAAGGTTCATCATGAACAGCTGATGATATCAGATTAGAGGCTGTGCCAAGGAAGGAGGAACCAAAGCCTAAAACTTTCTGAGGCTGAGGTGAAGGAGACCTGGATCGAGCCCCACCGAAGCCAAAACCAAAAAATCCAGACTGCTCTTGATGAGGTTTATCTGATTTCACTTGCTGAGACACCTTTGGTTGACTAAGCACCTGTGGTGTAACATCAGTGGGCTCCTTTTCCCCTACTACAGTTGTTTTCTGACCAGTTCTGGCGGCTTGTTCCGCATTTTGTTTCTGGGAGAGAGGGAGATCTTGCTCCTTCTTCTTTGGCACTGGGGCTACTTTCTTAGCTTGATCTTGAGTCTCTGCATGGGAAGGCGTTGATGCTCGCTGTACCTGACAGGTTAAGCAAAGCCACTCCTTTGCCTGCAAACAAATAAGAGAGTTTGAGAAACCCCAGACAAAATGTTTTCCACAAAGTTTTTATTCTCTTAAAATAAGATTATTGGTGCAGGTTTGATCATATAAAAACGTACACAACATTATTGCTGATATAACTGTGGAATTATAATCCACTCAAAAGTATTTTATGTTAATGGAAAATACTGTAGAGCAGGGCTAGCCAATTCGGGTCCTGGAGGGCCAGTGATCTTCATAGTTTACCTGCAACCTTTATCCAACACCTGTTCATCATTTGAAATAGTCCTGCACATTTTAATTAGCTTGATCAGGCGTTTGATCAGGGTCGAAACTAAACTTTGCAGGACACAGACCCAACAGGAGTCAAGTTGAAGAGCCCTGCTGTAAAGCCCACAGCTATTTTCTAAATACTGAATTATCTTACCTCGGCTTGATGAGGCATCGGATTAAACCCACAGAGGTTACACACAATGTTCTTGCAGTCAGTGCAGGTGTTGAAGTTTGGAGGATCTTTCTTGAGCTCTACTTTGCAAAGTGGACATTCTTTAGGCAAAGACTGAGAGGACATATCAGCTGCTTGAGGCTTTGATGGGGGTGTAGATGGTGCTTTTAAAGGTTGAGATTGTATGGACTTCTTGTCTGCTAACTGCTTTTGAGAAAGAGCCTTATTTTCCTTATCTTGCATTTTTGTTGAATCTTGGGATGCTGTGGATCCCTTGCGAGATGTAGCTGCTGCTGCCACAGCAGATGTGGTTTTGAGCGATGTCTGTGAAACCGATGAACCCTTACGAGAAGCAGGCGGTGTTGTAGACTTTACAGAGGTCAGGGAAACTGTTGAACCTTTACGAGGTGTTGGCGGTGTTGTGGAGGACTCATCTTGAACTACTGAAGATATGAGATTAGACGCTGAGCTGAGGAATGAGGAACCAAAACCTAGGACCTTCTCCGAGACAACAGGTTGAGGAGAAGGTGATCGAGATCGAGCACCACCAAAACCAAAGCCCAAAAAACCTGTATCTTCTTTGGAGGAATCTGATTGCGTTGTGGTATGGGATTTGGCTGGGGCACTACTATTTTTTGGCTGTTGAGGTTTTATAGTTTCTTTCTGTACAGGAGTCTCCTTTGGGAGATTCTGTACTGTGGACATAGTGGTGGGTTTTCCAAGTGCTGTTTTTGACTGGTCCTCAGTTCTATTGGCTCCTGAAGTAGGCTTTTGTGGGGCTGTTTTATGTTGTTGTGAGCCAGCATTAGTCTGTAGCTGGGGATTTAGATTTGAAGGTTCAGGTCCTCTCTTTATCTGGCAATTCAAACAGACCCATTCCTTCACCTGCATTACCAAAATCACAACCACAAATTAGCATTATTGTCCTTTAATGAATCAATTTAATAATCAATCAAGTAAATAAATAAATAAATCTCTTCTCTAAGTAAAATTTATTTTTCTTACCTCTTTTTGATGAGGCATGGGGTCAAATCCACAACGGTTACACACAATGTTCTTGCAATCTGTGCAGGTGCTAAAATTAGGAGGATCACTGGTAATATCTGCCTTGCAAAGTGGACAGATTTTGGGAAGAGGCTGAGGAGTTTTGACAACCTTCGCAGATGATGTTTGGTCTGTTTTTGCTTTCACCGAAGATTTACTGGGTAGCTGAGGTGACTCATAAATCTTTTTTTCTTGTTGTTGTGCAGTAGGTTGTTTAGCATCTCCTGTGTTTGTGGTCTGTGGAACAGCAGAGCTCTTCCGAGACGTGGGTGGTGTTGAGCTCTGAGAAACTGTGGAAGCTTTGCGGGAGGTTGGTGGTGTTGTAGATGTCTCATCTTGCACAGCTGAGGATATTAAATTAGATGCTGAGCTGAGAAAGGAGGAACCGAAGCCAAGAACCCTCCCAGATACAGCAGACATAGCAGGCTGAGGAGAAGGAGACCTTGACCTAGCACCACCAAAACCCAAAAATCCAGTTTCTTCCTTGGCTGTCTTGGGAGGAACTTCAGATTTGGCTTCATTTTCTTGCTGCTGGGCTTTTTGGATTGGCAGAGTACCATTTGGAGCCTTTGTGTGTTGTTCTGGTAATTTCTGAGCAGAGTTGATTTTCTTGCCTAATTCAGAAACACCTTTCTTTTGAATTGAAGGTAAAGCCATTGGTTGAGTGGTAGGGTTTTTTATGGGTTGCGCTGCAGCCCCCAGCTTTGGAGGTCCTGGTGGCTCCGTTCCTCTTAGAGCTCTTTGAGTCTGACAGTTCAGACAAAGCCATTCTTTTAACTAAAAAGCAAGACAAAGTGGTTAACATTTGGTCACATGTATCATTCAATAGTTGTAAAATGTATTAAAAGTAAACATAATAGTACCTCTGTTTGATGCGGTGTTGGGTTGAATCCACAGAGATTGCACACAGTGTTCTTGCACTCAGTACAAGTGTTGTAGTTGGCAAGGTCCTTTTTGATTTCTACCTTACAGAGTGGGCAGGATTTGGGCAAGGTTTGAGGGACTTTGTCTGCTTTTGGCATCTGTGAAGAAGGTTCGGCTTTTTTCATTTGGGATATTGGTGCTTTGTTCTTTTGGTTAGCAGTTAGCTCTGTCTTTTTCTCTTCTTTTTGACCATCTGATTGATTAGCCTTTCCTGTAGACCCTTGAGATGACGTAGACCCTTTGCGAGATGTCAATGGAGTAGTCTTAAGGGACGTTTGAGAGACTGAAGATGTTTGAGGGTTATTTGGTGGTGTCGCAGAAGTTTCATCTTGAACCGCTGATGAAATTAAATTAGATGCTGAGCTCAGGAAGGATGAACCAAATCCTAGGACCTTACCAGACACAGCCGAAACAGCAGGCTGAGGGGATGGTGATCGTGACCGTGCTCCACTGAAGCCCGAAAAGCCAAAAAATCCTGACTGTTCTTGTTCAGTCTCAGCTTGTGGTGCTGCTGTAGACAGAGGAGGAGAGAGGGCATTTTTTGCTGTCGGTTGCTGTAAACGCTTAGCAGAGGGAGCTTGCTTTGCCCCTGCTGCACTAGTCTGTTGTTCATGCATTTCCTTTTTCTGCGAAGCAGGTTGGTTGGCAGGACTAGTCTTTGTTGGCTGAGCCATGGGCTGTTTCTCTAAAGGACTATGTGTAGATTCCATCTTACTGGGCTGTGTTTGGGACTTTATAGTGGGTTGTCCTGGAGGCTCTATTCCTTTCAGCGCTCTCTGTGTCTGGCAGTTTAAGCAAAGCCACTCTTTTGCCTGCAAAAACATAAAAAAAAAAGTTATTTTCCACATTTATTTTGCAACATGCACAACAAATGATAAAAAATACATTAAAAAATTGTTCTGTAATTTGCAAGTGTATGTTTATTATAAATATAAATATTTAAATATTTCAAACACTTATAAAAAAATAAAAGAAAAAGAAAAATTAGAACGTTGCAAATGTAAAAAATGTTGCAGATGCATTCTTGAGAATCCTTCCAAGCAAGCTGAAATTTGAATATTTTCATGTCAGAACACCCATTATACTATAGAACTATAGAACCCTCAGCTATAGAGTTTTATGACCCTGGAATACTCCTACACATCACAGACAACTGTAAAATATACTGAAAATGCATATTCTGCCAGAGGCCTACAGAACTACCTTTACGAATAAACACTTTCCAAGCTTGAAGGATAAAACCTTAGTATGTTCATATCACACCAGCCCCCAAGACATTTTTAAATGTTTTATTATCTTGAAAATGTAAGACTGACAGTGCAGTCTCTCTGACTTTCCAGCAAGCTTGAAGGCTGAAACAAATATTTTCATATCAGAGCAGTACTCCGATGAACCATAATGTCCCATTAGGCCACACAGAAAATTATTTGAAATATTTATCAAAGAGTCAAAGGGCTCTTTTGTGTTACAAACAACAAACCAACCATAAAATGTGGATTACTAATGCTAACTGTAGTATTTGTGCAACATTCAGAAAAATTGTCTTATTTGCATAATATATAAACACATACGGTGTACAAACTCACATATTACAAAAAGACTGCTTCTATAATTTGACCAAAAATAGCTTACAATGGTGTGAATAGGCAGTGACAGCACTGTGTTATTTTCGAATGCTGGGGGGAAAAAAGCTGTAAATGTTTCTTAAGATCCATTTCAGAGATTAATCTGGTGTTAAATATGTATTAACTTTCAAACACCTTGTTCGCTTTTTACTATTTTGCTACATAGATCTCTGAAAGTTCAATGAAATCCCCTCTGTATCTCAAACTTTTATTTATATTTGTGCTGCCTGCACAATTCTCAAGCACATGGCTCACCCTGAAGCCCAAATTTAATCTCTGGAGAAAGCCAGCAGACTTAATCATTTGGATAATTTTAGCATGGCATAAAAACACACAGATGTGTTGCATTTGCCAATTCCCTAGACTTAAGGCAATTCCCAGGTTTGAAAATTTCGTGTTTAAACACTATACATCCAGTCGTGGCCATGAATGAAGGTGACCTTCATAGCGGAGACATTTATTTTTTCACTATTATCTCATTTCAACAACACTGAGCACTTGACACTGAGCACAACACAGTAGCAGATGCCACTCTAATCTACACCTCATCTCTGTGCTTTTGAACTCTCTTGGAAAAGTCTTAGATGTTATCTCTGAGGACTATCCACTGATCCTCTGTCTGCTGAGTTTTTATCACACAGCCGGCCCATGTGACCCAATAGCCTTGGAGTCACCTTGCCAGGCTGCACATAAACTCTGAATGGTTAATTAGAGAGTCAAGTGTCTTTTGTGCTCAACACATCTTAAAAGATGAAATAGCCATTTAGGGGCCAAACTGGTATACTAGTGGTGGTAAGGGTTCTCTGGGGGGCATACATTATTACAGCAACTTCACTGCTAAGACTAAGCACGAGACTTATTGCTTGCCTTTCCTTGATTATACTAGCCCTTAAATATAAAACCTAACTGCCAAAATCCAAAGGTTAGTCTGTATTTTTGAAAATGTACAGTTGCAAACACAAACATTATTAATGCTAGAATTTGAAATGGATGATATCTGTAAAAAACGTGTTTATTTACTCAAGAAGTAAATTGATCCCAGGACTACCAGAAAATTACCAACTAAACTTAATATTAAACATGATGAAAGTTATTTTAAATGTCTTGCTGACTTCAGCCAAGCAAATTTATTTCCAAAACCTTATTAAATATATTATTTCGATATATTTACATAATAAGCGGAAATTGTTTTTAGGACATCTACTTCAGTGATATATGTTAGTTCTTAGTTTTATGTGGGGTATTGCAAATGAAAACATGACTTGACAAAACAGAAATAATGACAAACAGTGACAGAAAGGGCCATCTATACTTGAAAATAAACTTACAAACAAAATAAGGTGATATAAAGGGAAATCAGCAACAGTGGGAGTATGTCTTCAAATTAAAAGACATGAATTCTCTAGGGCTTCAAATGCCACTAAGGCTTGAAAACATTGACAAACCAAATGGTTACAATGAAACAGCAGATCTAACAACTTCATCTGTAAAATCATAAATCCCCTTGGATCAACAGTAAAGCCCACAGTATTATTGGGAATGAACCTCTCTCCCCAAGATTATCTTGATGATTTTGCCAGATCTGGAAAGTGGCTAAAGGCAACACAATACATATACAGTAACAGGCAAGCCACTAACTACAATGTTTGACCTAGATAGATCATTAAACTTCAGAACACAAGTCACTAAGCACAGAATATCTATTCATTCATAACATCTATTTATCACCCAAAGCCCTAATGGATCTGTCAATCACTAACGCATAACTAAAAAAGAAAGACACAGTGTAAAACTGCACACTGATGTTTTCTTTTTTGGCTTGAGAGTCAAGTGCTTTATTTTTGTTTAGGCAGGGAGTAGTCTGAGGTAATTGAGAATCAAGGCACATTTTGTCTCTCTCACAGCCATTTTCGGTCTGCCTTCCACAAGACTGCCTCCACACAAACCAAAGAGACTAGAAATTACATCCATCTTTTACAACAGAATCACTGGAATCACTGAGAACATGTCCCCTGAAATTGCTCTTGACATTTTCTGCCCACAGTTCATTGCACAAACCATAATGTGAACCTACCGCAAGAAAATGCATTCATCTGTTTCTTACCTCTGTTTGGTGAGGCACAGGATTAAATCCGCACTGATTACAAACGGTGGCCTTGCATTCAGTGCAGGTACTGTAGTTAGGAGGATCTCTTCTCAAGTTTGCCTTGCAGAGTGGACAGGCTCTGGAAAGAAGTTTTGGGCTTTGATCTAATTTAGTGGCTTGAACAGATGAGGATTCTTTTGTTGTTGTTTTCTGAGTGTCTTGGGGTTTACTTTGTTGCTGTTGCATTTTCCCCTCCGGTGTTTGTGATTTAGGAACACTGGTGGAGGCCTTAGTGGCCTCTGAGCCTTTTCTTGAGGAAGGGGGTGTGGAAGTCTTGGCAGAGGTTTGGGAAATGGTGGAACCTTTTCGAGAGGTTGGTGGGGTTGTGGAAGGCTCATCCTGGACAGCTGAAATCAAATTGGATGCTGAGCTAAGGAACGAAGAACCAAAGCCTAGAACCTTTCCAGAAACAGAAGAGGCACCAGGTTGTGGAGAAGGAGAGCGGGATCGAGCACCACCAAAACCAAAACCAAAGAAACCGGACTCTTCTTCTTTTTTAGGGGGCTCAGTCTTTGATTGTGTCTCAGTTTTGGCAGGAGGAGCACCTTTTGTCGTCTGCGGTGGAGGAGGTTTTGGTTGTGACGTTTGCTGCGACGGATGAGCTGCACTTGTGCTTGACTGGCTTGACGGCGTCTGACCTTCTGTTAGTTTGGTTGGCTGGTTGGCAGATGGGGGAATCTTACTGTGAGGAGTGTCTTTCTTTGCAGGGGTCTGTGATGGTATGGAGTCCTTGGGCTGTGGCTGGGCTTTTAGCGTTGGAGGTCCGCTGTTCTCTGCCCCTCCCAGAGCTCTCTGCATCTGGCAATTCAGGCAAAGCCACTCCTTAGCCTGCGTACATGGAGGACAAACATCAGTTATACAACTGCTAGTTTTTAACTTAACAAAAAGTTCAAATGAATCAGTGGTTTTGAAATATTTTAAATGAGCATGCATATTATATGTATTACACTAACGCAGATAAAATTAAATGAGTTAGCAATTTTCACTCACGGTTGCATCTGGAGGACTGAACCCACACATGTTGCAGACCACGAATTTACACTGCGTGCAGGTGTTATGGTTGGGTGAATCCTTGGACTTAAGATTAAGTTCTGTATTTTTACACACTGGACAGAGGGATTTCACCCCAGTTCCAGGTCCACCTTTCACCTGAGGCTCTGATGAAGGAGGCCTTGAGCCAACTGAACCTCCTGGATGAGTCCCAGGTCCACTTGGGCCTTGTTGTTGAGGTCTACCCTTTCCAACCCCCTGCTTAGGAGATCCACCCCCACCGGGTCCTTGTTGCAATCCTCCTCTGCCTGCTCCCTGTTGTGGAGGACCTCCTTTCCCAGCACGTTGTTGTACAGGACTTCCCCGTCCAGCTCCTTGTGGTTGAGATCCACCCCGTCCAGCTCCTTGTGGCTGAGATCCACCCCGTCCAGCTCCATGTGGCTGAGATCCACCCCGTCCAGCTCCTTGGCCTCCCCTTCCCACACCCTGTGCCTGCTGTCCACTTTGCCTCTGAGGCCCCTGTGAAGCTGGTTGGCCATTCCCCTGCTGTTGAGGATCCTTTTGCTTTGAGGGTCCTGGAGGCTGCTGCTGTTGTTGTTTTTCCTCCTCATCCCCAAAAAGACTGAACTTGTTTACAGCAGAGGACATTGCACTTAGAGGATTCCCCCCACTCAGAAAGTTGGAGGAGAACATCTTGGCTGTTGGGAGGGGGGCTCTGAAGACTAGTGTAGGAGAGGGCTGGGATGGGGGGAGCCCAGAGAAGGGAGTCTCTCACCAGTTGCAGTTATCCCTCACATTTACCTCCAGTGTTCCTTAGGAAATAGAAAAAGAGGACAATGAAAAGAGAGAATTCATGCATCAATTGTGTTTTTATTGCATGCATGTATATGTGCATGCATTAAACATCATGCAATACCCCATAAAAACATTAAAATATAAGTAGTTCCAGACTCGTTAAAAAAACAGTTGATTTGGTGAAATGAGAATAGTATTTTTTACAAAAAGTGCTGTTATTTTCAGGCAAAGTTTAGCCAAATAGTCTTCTTCAAAGCAAGTAAAAATCTCATTTAAAAAAGAGTGGTACATAAAATAAGCAAAACATTTAAGCATTTATCAACTTCATAATTGTTAACTGAAATGTAGAGGTTGTAGATGGTAGATGATCAATCTCACATTGTCACGATCTGCAGTTATCACACTGACACATAACATCCAGTCTTCTATTAAATAAATGAGCTAACAGTAAGGGATAGAGGCTCCCTTACTGCCCTGATCAGCATGTTTTTTAACTTAATTTTAATAAGCACTTCATATTTAGTTTACATCTTATATCATAAGGTGTTTTCAATGACATTGCATTGAAATGCATAAAATATTGACAACATATCTATCATAGACCATACTATGAAAATAATACCTTGATTAAAATAGTTAATGTATTTGATAACTACAATCCAAATTGTGAGTTAAGATTCTGCTTTACAGTAACAAAACTAATCGCAGTTTGGCATAGAGAATTTTACTAGCACACTATTTATCAACATATGTAATGCAAAAATCCAGCATTACTGTGTTAAAGCGATGAAACACTTAATATCTCGTGTAAAGCATGACTGCATTCGCCCTGTAATTGACTGAGCGTTTGGACGTTTCCCTTCAGCACCTTGGACAGCGCTTTACACTCAGCCCATGCATCACGTCTCTCTCTCTGCCTTTCAGCGTGAAATACAACACGCCATACCATTCACAGCAGTAACTCTACGCGGACACATTTATGATGAAGAACTTTAAAGGGTCAGTGGGTTTTCTGTGCGTAAATGTAGAAATTTTTGTCAGTGTACCGCGCGCCATCAAAATTAAAACCACACTGGCGATCATTAACCTGATTTCAACGTAAAATTGACACACTGTGCTCTTCTAACAGCTTAAGATATATTGACAGATTGCTAAGTTTTTTTTTTCTTCTGCTGCCTCAAAAGCAACATCTATAGCCCGTCAACAGAAATCATCCATCGGCATATCCGGGTTGTGAAACCTCCGCTGCATGTGTAAAACACAAATACAACCGTATTTAAAAGAAAACTTACTGTTTCTTTATATAAATTTATTACATTACATACTTTATTTAACTGGCCGTTTTAGTTACACAAAATCAATATATGTTTTTGCTCCAATTTACCAAAAACACTGTAATATTATAGGTTGGTTATTTGATATGAGGTAGTAGATGGTAGATGATTAATCTCAGACAGTCACGATCTGCAGTAATCAAACTGATCACGCCACATAACGTTCATTCAAACGGGAAATAAAAGAGCAAACGCTGAGAAATGGAGGTTCCCTCGCTGTTCAGATCATGATGCATTTGCCCTTGATCAAACCCTGTCGGAGGATTTCCTATCCTCAACACTAAATCCGCATCCTTCCGAAAGCATTTCCAGACTAGAAGTATTTCTTTACTACAACACACCAAAATCATCCTTTTTTAAAACTAGCTCTGTGATCACATGGAAAGACATGGTTATTTTCATTAAAACGGCCAGCTGAAGTGGTGCGAACAGCATCCTACCTTACAGAGTGCAAGCATCCCTATTTATTCTCCCATTTCTGTCTCTCTAGTGCTGTTTGGTGATCGGCTGCTCGGCGTCTAGGATGGAGGTTACGAGGATCTGAGGGCATACCCGCTTTCACAATCGCCCACTCTGCGCACGCGCCGCACATAACAGGTGATCAGCATACATCACCTCGCGAAAATTGAATTTAAAGCGACATAATCGTTCGTCTCTGACAAACTGTCCGCTAATAATCGGCTTCCGTTTGTTTGGGCATCTGGCAGGGTTTGAAGTTGTATATAGGCCTATATAT
>JAUCNO010000318.1:4082006-4093921 GCA_032353835.1 Enteromius viviparus | reverse complement strand
TTGACAGTGTGTTAGTATAAATAAATTAGCTGATCATTAGCATTATCACAATATTGTTTTTATAAAATGTTGATAAAAAGTTTAAATTATTTTAATACTACTAATATCGCCGTCACCTAGTTTTAATCTTAATGTAAAAACATATTAAAAAAGGTGGTTACTTACAACAACAACAACTAAAAATCGAAGTAAAAACATGACATCTGTCAATACGTAATTCTTTAAAACAAATAAACCTTTATTTGATTGCAAATGTTGTAACGTTTGGTTTAATCAATAACAAGCTGCCACCTTGGAGTTATAAGATTATATCTGAATTTAGAGAGGTTTTGAGACATTGAGCTTCATAGTTTTTGCGTTCCATAGACATCTGTAAATAGAACCCTTTTTGTTTTCTAAACACTTAACAAAGACACATCACATGATGTAAATAAGTTGTCACAGAATAAGAATATGTGATATATATAATTTTGTAATATATAATAATTTTGATGTCAGATAGAACCTTTTATTTCCAAGGCGACAAAATTTCAATGATGCTTTTCCTGAATGAAACCAAACAAAGCAAAATATGTAAACTATATGTAAAATGTAAAAATGTTTAATTTTTTGTGCCAGAAAAGATAACTATTTTATTTACGTATTTTGTGCTTGAATGAAAGTACATACATATAATATATTGTGACGAATCACCTGAGTCAGTTGGATCCATTTGCAGACGTTTATTTCTCGTGGTCAAACAGGCAGAAGTCAGAATCACAGGCAGACAGAATCAAACAGGGTAAAACAGTAATCACAAACGATAGTCCAGATAGGAAGGTGGAGGCAGGCAGCGAGAATCCAAATCCAATAAACAGTCCAAACAAAAGCAGAGGAATCAACAAGGGAAAATGCTCGGAGATGAGGACAGCCAAACCCACTGGCCGGCTCGTAGGGAGGACTGGGTGGTCGGTGCCGGTTGGCCTGGTCAGTTAGTCTGTGTATAGCACTTTGCAGGTGAATGTGAGCGGTGTCCCAGGTCTGTTCACTTCTGTGCAACCAGTGATCGACGGCAAGTAGGTCGGAGGGTTCGCCTGACCAGGGAAACAAGGGTGGTTGGTAGCCTAGTATGCATTGGAAGGGTGTCATTCGGGTAGAGGCTTTATGGAGGGAGTTTTGTTCCCTTCTTATTCATGGAAGTTAGCGGGGCTGCTACCTTGCTGAAGTCACGAATGAAGCATCAGTAGAAATTGGCAAATCCCAGGAAACGTTGCAGCTCCTTAAGTGTCTGTGGTTGTGGCAACTTAGTCACTGCTGTAACCTTGCCTTCATCCATAGCCAACCCCTCCGAGCTGATGACGTAGCCAAGGAATGATATCTTGGTCTGTTGGAACTCGCATTTTGACATCTTGGCGTATAGTTGGTGCACAATGAGTTTTTGCAGTACCAATCTTACGTGGTGAATGTGGCTTTCAGAATCCTTGGAGTAGACAAGAAAGTCGTCTATATATACAATCACAAACTAGTTAAACATTTCTGTCCACGTGGGACAGGTAGCGCGGATGTGTCCAGACAGACCGCAGTACAGGCACAGGTTATTCTGTAGACGCCGCTCCTCCCTGGAGATCTGAGTCGAGCCGGACTGGAGCCTGTAGTGGAGTTGAGCAGCGGGGCTTGCGTGAGCGCAAGAGGTGGTTGGTCTTAATAGCCAGGTCCATGTACTCTGTGAGCGTTTTGTCCTGGTCCCGGCTGGCTAGCTCAGTTTGAAGATCTTCCCTTAAACCACGCCGGTAGATGGTAAAGAGCGGATCTGCATCACATCCAGTCTGAGCTGCGAGTGTGCGAAACGCCAGAGTGTACAGAGTGCCGCGGTGGAATAGCCCTGTTTCAGCATCATGATTTCGTCCTTAGCGCCTCTGCCATCCACTGAATGATCAAAGACCTCTCTAAATTCCCGGAGGAAACTTCGGTAAGAGGGGAACGTCATGTTGCGGCGATCGGAGCCGGGGGAGCGGCCGGTGGTGTGGGCGATAGCAGCTTGGCTTAAGTCAAGGCCGCTGGAGCGGTGGTGAGGGCCTGAATGGAGCGCACTAACTCATCCGTGAGGTTGGTAAGCTTTTCCAACTGGATCTGATGAGTAGACAAAATGGATACCTGGGGTCCCATTTCGCCCATCATGTGGTACAGGGTCGCTGGATCCGTTGATAGCGAAGTTTTGCGAACTGATAGAGTCAGTTGGATCCATTTGCAGGCGTTTATTTTTTCGTGGTCAAACAGGCAGAAGTCAGAATCACAGGCAGACAGAGTCAAACAGGGCAAAACAGTCATCACAAACGATAGTCCAGGCGGGAAGGTTGGGTACAGGCAGCGAGAATCCAAATCCAAAAAACAGTCCAAACAAAACCAGAGGAATCAACAGGGATGATTGTGGGGCAAATGAAAACTTCACGAAGAACAGGCGTCCAGTCTCAGTTTATATAGCCCGCCAAATGGCGGCGATCGGTAGCGGAAGCGGCCAAGGTACGTGGGGGAAAAGGGTCCAGGTAGGAACTTAAAACTCGGGTGAAGGTTCCCACTGTTGTCGTCTGGAGAGTGCCACAGATGCGCAACTTGTGACATATAATGATAAAATGCATATAAAACCCTGAGGTGTAAAAAAAGGTCTCAGTTTTTAAATATTTCAATCCTTTCCTCTTTCCTACTGTCTCTAAAGCACTGGTGGGATTGCAACTGGTCGCAATTATAATTGTGCATAGTTAGCAAGTTTATTTTTATGCAAGACATATTTACGGTTCTGCATTGGATCAGCGATCTGCGACAGTATTTCTAAACTAAAAAGTTTTTAAACCACAAAGGAAGCAAAGCACTATAAACATCTAATGAAGTGTTAATTTCCTCATTACTGAACAGCGTTTCTTCAAATGATATGCACTGGATTTTTTTTAAAGCGTTACATTAAAAAAGGCCTGTTAACTGCTTTCACTGAACTCAATGTTTACAGAGCTCATCTTTTATCTTTATTTAGGCTTTGAACTGTGCCAAACTTGTACCTGTTCAAATCAAATTATTTTATTGATTCCATTTTCTATTTACCTCTATTTTACCCCTTTTCTCTAAAATGTCTAGTTGCTTGTGAAACCCAATTGCTCACTCAAAAGCCAGACTGAAAACCATGTTGGATGAAGGTCACATAAATCAGGAGTGCCTGGCTTACATCCCAGGTGAGTTTTCTACAAGAAACATTTGATTCAAGACAGTAGACCAAGCCTGTCACCCTGCAATGCACTGAACAAGAGAAGTCTAAACAATCTGTCAAGACTTTATACACCACAGATTGCACCACAGAGTCCAAAACCTAACTGCCAATTACTCCTTCCAATGCAAATTAATTCTCATCACTTTAGAAGAAGCCCTCAATCATTCTGAGCTATAGTTTAGCAATGGCTTATGGAATAATCATATATCACCTCGCTGTAATGCGCAGAGTCAGATGATATTGGGAAGAATGGCTATTCCAGCAAAGTCAGCATGTCTTGAAACCATATCATTAATGGATCTCACCTGCTTGCCCAAGTTTGAAGATACAGAATTAAATGTTTGTTCACCCATAAACCACAGTTCAGAACTGATTTTAAATTATGTTATATTATATTAACTTGAATTGCCGTAGAAAACAGGATACAGGTTTGCAATTCAAACATAAATATGGAAGTAGAATAACAATTCTTTTCATATTATAAGCAATTCTTCAACGTCAAGTCTTTTTGAACTTTAACTTCGAATAAAGTTTTTTGAAGGATGAATGTACAACAGATGGCTAGAACAGTAGAACAATATGAGTGAACAATAAATAGAACAATAAAAACAATATAATGATAGACAAAACAGATAGAATACAGATGAAACAGTTGACAGAATGATATAAGGTTACACTAATGTGTCCTTGTTACAATGTAATTCTAAATTAATTATACATTTAATAACATGTTACTATATACATTAATGTACTTACTGGTTTAGGATTATGGTTTGGCGAAGGGTTACTTGCATGTGATTATACATAATGTTTTGTTATTAAAATAGTATAGTAAGTGTAACATACAACAAGCCCTCCTTAAAATAAAGTGTTACCAAATAGAATTTAACAACAGAATGACAGATATAACAATAAATATATAGATTTATCCAAAATATTACAACACAACAGCTAGAACAATAAAATAAATGATTAAATGACTGATGGATAGATTGATAGTTTGTTTATTCTTTCTTTCTTTCTTTTTTGTCTGAACTATTTTTAAATTCAATATGAATGGCTACATTAAGTATGGTTTGTGTTGAAATAATGTATTTTTATAAATTCTGGAACAACATGTTGGAAAATGTTATAAAATTGCTTTGAATGAGGTACGTAGTGAGAGCCAGAAATCATCTGAAAACATATGCGTTGCCAAATAAAATTGGCTCTAATGCAGACTGTTAACATAAACAAAAAAATCACCCCATATCTCTATTCTGTGACTGAACAGAATTCTGCCATTAAAGCACACACATCAAGACAGCCAGAGAGAGTCACGTTTCCCCAGAGCCCACTCCTGTGAGTGAGTGTGTGTACGGTGAGGACGTGAGTGAGTCGTGCATGGCTTCAATCCCCCACGCTTCACTCTCCCACTCGGTATGCGCGTCATGTGTTGGGGGAGGGCCGGGTGTACGCGCGTGTGTGCTGCTGATTATGTGTTGCGTCATGCGTGGGGAAGTGTAAACACTAGGAAGCTGGAATCATTTTTCCTCTCCCACCGTTTGTCTGTGTGTGGGTGGGTGGGAGTGTGTCTGTACACATGGCCAGATTGGATTGAACATTTCTCTAGACATAGTTACAGCACCATTCTCACCCAGAGGAACGGATATTGCTCTTGCAAAGCTTAGAAGGCTGAATAGATATCTTAAGCAAAAACTAATGTGTGTCAGATATTTCTCAGGGAGGAATAAAAATATACACAAATGAGGTTGACACATTAAGAGTAAAGAAGAAGAAATTAATGAAAAAAAAATTGGGTTTATATTGAGACTTTGCTGGCTGTATGTGTGTGTACATATTGGTAATACCATGGTACTGAATAAAAAAAACGTATTCACATCTTATATTTATACTGAACTTAAAATATACCATGGTATTAACATTTTCATAATTTTAACTTTTTAAATATTTGGGGTCAGTAAGATAATTATTTTTTTTTTGTCTCGTATGTAAGTAAAGTTGCATTTATTTAATGAAAAACAAACAAACAGTAAAAACAGTGATTTCGAAACCTCAACATTCTAAATAACTGCTTTCCATTTATTTATTTATTTTTTTTATTTGTGTTGCAAAGCCTAATATTCAAATAATTATTATTTTCATTTTGATATGGCATTCAAATATTATTACCATACATATTGAAAACTGTTGTTGTTGCTTTTGTCATTTTCATCTATCTATCTATCTATCTATCTATCTATCTATCTATCTATCTATCTATCTATCTATCTATCTATCTATCTATCTATTTTTAGTTTAATAAAAACATAAAAGCCTTTCATTTCATTTAGGACGTGTCTTTATAATATCACACATAATAGTTTTCTGTTTTAGATGATCATTAGAAAGTCCTTGCCATAGAACGTTTGAAAACCCCGCTCTAGTCATTTTATTGGTTCACTTTAGCTTGCCCTAGGCCCATGTATAGATCAGCTGTTTGTTTGTTTGTTTGCATGTCTCTATGTGTGTGTATGTGTTTGAGTGATGTCTAGGGATCTAGGAGCCTGTCTTCACTTTCGGTAAGCTCTGCTGCTCTGCTGGCCCTGACATGTTTATTCCATCAAGCATGCCTAAACCCTTTGACATTTGTCCTGAAACAAACTTTCTCTTTTTCTGTCTCTTTAAGTGTCTCAGTTTTTCACGCATAAGCAAACGCTTACATAAAAATCAATAACACTGCTAAAAATGTACACGTACCAAAACACAAGGACACGAACAGATGGACAAGCCCAGATAAACATTGACGTTCACATTCACACGTGCACTCATCACGCTAGGCCTTGAATATTCTTGCTTTGACTCAGCAGTATTCATTCATGTAATAAGAGTATATTTGCAGTGCACATGCTGATGTTATTAACTGTTGTTATCTACTTATACACACACAAACACAAAGGCAAACATGCACACAAACCTATCTTCATGTGGAGTACAGCAGAGGGTCAGGCAGTAATCAATACTGTAACCTGATCACACACTGTTTGCCAGTTTCATTAAATTTAAATATCTGCCCTGGAGAGAAAAAAAGATGGACCGGGTTGTCCAGCCAGAAAAAAATAGCTTGACAGCTAGTTCACAGCGAACCCCCATCTCTCCATCATAAATTCATTTCATATCTGCAAGCCAAGCGTGATGTAAAGCCTGTATGTATGTATGATAGTGTACAATTACATTGATTAATATTTAAATCTTGGAGCATATAACCTATCCAAGTACTCAAATAAACAAAAAAATAAATAAAGTACAGTTTATTTCAAAAAATAAAAAATACATGATTGCAACCACTTACCTAATTTTAGCCCCAAACGAATTAAGGTTGAACGCATGCAAATAACCCTAGTCCAATGTGTTTAATGGCGTTAGGATGTGAGAATTCCCTTAAAAAGCTGTTAAATCCAGTACATCAGCGTCTCTCCTTGTCATCCATGTTCACAGACTGCCACTGCATTGCCGCCACTAACTCTGATTTTCCCCACCACTGACCATCATCAACTATCAGCCTAAAAATACTCTTAAAGAGACAGCATCACTCCCCTCGCACTCTTTGGACACGCTTCCAGCTGACTAGGGACTGCCCTAATCTCCTCCTGCTTGTGCGGACCAATCAGAAGCAGGCAGGAAATCAGTAGTGAGTCTGTAGTGAGAGAGAGGGGGAAAGAGAGAGAAATAGGCAGCTGCGGATAATAGATATGGAGCGAGCATAGACAAGAATCAGCAGGAGATTATGTACTTAAAAGATCCTGCTCGGTATATGATGGCTTGCAGGATGCTCTGGATGGATTTTAACCATTACCGCTTCAGCTTATATTACAACAACCTCAATAAAATGCAATTCCATATGATAGATAGATAGATAGATAGAACGCCAGAGAGAAAGATTGCTGCAAGTAGATAGAATGCTAGAATGCAAATATAGACAGAAGGATAGATAAAAAAAATGACAGATAAAATGTTAGAATGATAAATGGACAGTACTGGAGTGAATAAACAAGAGCAAATGATGCTGGAACACTGATAGACAGACAGATAGAAAGATGTATAGAATGAATCATTTCTGGAAACATAATTGCAATTGTATCAGATAACAGTTATTGGGAATAGAATATATTGGATTTTTAGAGGTATGGCAGGCTATAAAACATTACTCCAGTAAAAGTAAAAGTACTCCTTTTTCGATTTTACTTGATTGAAATTACAAAAGTACTTGTTTTTTAAGTACTAAAAAAGTCGTGCAATTTTTTACGGTCTACTTAATTTTATATAGCAAATATTTCTTCATAATCTTACTGCTCAAAATACCTGAGATTTTTGACGAGCATGATGCAGCAGTAATGTTTAATGTAAAGCTTACACTGCAATGTACCAGTAAGAAAAAGGTGTTTTAAAGCCTAGGCTATTGTTTTGCAGAACGTCCCAGAACGTTATATATGACATGAGAATAAGTTAGGATAAACATCTGAAGCATCTTTTTTTTTTCTTAAACCTTGTCTGTGTTGTAAACACTCCTGGCCAAATGCCCCCAGAGAGCATTACTACACCATTGTACACACAACTGTTAATTACTGTAGTTACTTGAATATTTATTCTTTTTCCCCTCAGATGGTATACATAAAAACTATTTGGACATTATCTAAAAATAACTATAACAGCACCAGCAAGCGTTAATAATCAGCGTTAACGTTAGATAACAATATTTAACGTTAGACCTACTTATTTTTAGTATATGGTTATGAATAAATATTCATATCTGTCTACTAGTTGATAAACAATATAAACACACACAAGGAGCTAAACGCGTAGCATTTTAATAAAACTGCTAACGTTACAGCAGCAGGGAATATGAACGTTTTTTGACTTAGAGACACTGATGTTGATGTGTCTGCATTCATTTCCGTGGACTTAAACAGATCACTCTTTACTGCTGTGCAACAAACTAACAATTTTTACCTAAATATGATTTTCGCCAGTTTTTCGGTTCACTGGAGACTCGCTCTGAATGGATCGTTTGAATCAGTGACCTGTCGAATCGCGAACAGCTGCAATCGGATCATTCCAATTCGAGAATGAATCGTTTGGTGAGATTTGCAAACCGATTGAACATTTTCATTAAAAAGAATCAGTGTTAATGAATCGCTCGTCTGCGTCTCGCTCGGAGCATGTAAGTAACGATATGTTTTATGAAATGTAGTAAAGTAAGAAGTACTTAGGAATGTAGTGAAGTAAAAGTAAAAGTTGCTAAAAATAAAACTACTCCGGTAAAGTACAGATGTGGAGTTATTTTTGTGCCAAAACTAAACAAACAAACACAGCGTTTTGCAAACAAACACAATCTGCTTTGCAAAGAAAAAAATTGACTATCAAACAAATAAAAAGTAATATGCACAAACACAAGTCCATATGAGAGAAAAAACAGTGGTATAGCAAATATATCCATTGTGTGTTGCAAATATATATTTTTTTATGAGGAAAACCTGGCTTTCTCAAACGTGTGCAGACAGATTTTCTCACAAATGCACCCAAAGTATTTTCTCACAAATTCAAAGGAGCAACTTCCTCTTCCAAAACAGCAGATGGCGCTATCGGTCAATTTGCCCTATTCTCCCGAGACCTCAAACAACGTGTTTATATGGTTTACCATAATGTCCCAGAGAAATATGAACGGAGAACAGGTGAGTTTCTCTCTTACTATTGTAACACTCAGCACAAAGGAGACGGAGAACGGAGGTAAGTAAACATAACAGGAGATTTATTTTTGGAAAACAGAGTTCATAGATTCAATAGTTCGTTCTTGAGATGGAAAGTGCAATCAGACTTCAGGCTTTCGTCTTTCTTTGAGGTGAGTAGAAACAAACTCTTAATCTGTTTTCTTTCTCCGTGATGTGAGTGAAGATCGTGAACGTTAATTCTCCTTTCTGTTTCCTACCGCAGGTGTTAATGGAGTCAAGTTCCGTTTGGTGTATCGCCCCGTTGTCTGGAGAAACAGTTAAGAGAAGCAGGTAAGTAAAACCAGGTAAGTGCAGTGTGTGCTCATGTGAGGTTGCGGAGCTGTGAAGAGTGATGAAGCTCGAGGCTATGTGGATATCCAGACTGAGTTAAGTTCCAAACTCCGTCTTTCACAAGTCCTCCTTTGCTACTCCAAGGCTGTAGGGAGATTTCTTTCAAGAGACCAGGTGAGTATTCAATCTTTGATTATTTGAAGTACAAACACAGATCCATGTAAACATGACAGGTAGGCATAAGGTAAACATGGAGAAGTTACCTCGATCTCAACCGAAGTGTGACTGTGGAGTGCAGGCTTAAAAGCAGTGTCTCTAATTAGATTCAGGTGTACAGTAATTAAAACTCAGGTGACTGTGAGCGTGAGAATTCGGCTGCGCCGGGTTCAGCGCCGCCTGGTGGTGTTACAACAATATTTATAATTAACCATTTGATGTTTTCACAATGCTGAGTCTACCACAATGTCATGGCTAAACATTTAAGCTGGCCTTTTTAACTTTTATCCATTCTCCGTAACTATGATGGATCGCGGGATTTAAAAAATATACTTTTATGTAATTTTGTCCATATACGATTTTTTTGTTGCTGCACAGAACATTCAGCAGGTAACACTTTATAATAACAGTACATGAATGATCATGCATTAATACGTGAATTAGTAATTTCTTGACAATTAACTAATGATTAGGTAAGACATGTATTAATCAATCAAGAACTAATGAACAGCTAATGTAATTTTGACATGAGTCATATGAATTACTGTATGAATGCAGTACTGCAGCACCACCTTAATTACATGTTAGTTCCTGCTGTTAGTTAATAAGTATACTATGCAACCCTAGTGTATTGTTATACCCCTAACATTTGTTAAAATAATCTTTAATATGTTTTCACTTTCTTTTTATCAACAGCCAGATTATGGACTATATAGCCTATATATATAGTGTGAGAGAGAGAAGGAAAAAGAAAAAAAAAAATCACACTCATGTTTAGTTTTGTATCTGTTTTCACAGCCTCCAGTCCTGAGCTGAAAGCCCTTACTAAGTTCTGGGTGGGTTGGGAAGTTCCTACTGCTTCCATGAAAGTGGAGGTTACACACTGTAACCTATCAAAAGCATCTACATGCTTTGAGACCCTATGGCTTCCATCCTGATTCCGCGATTTCCCAGCATTCAAGAAAGAACTACTATCCTGTCTGAGTACAGTGTATACAGGATTTGGGCTGGTGTAACTACACTCAGTAGTATCAAATTATCTATTAAATCTATCCAGTCCAAAAAGAACTTGGAGCAAACAATGAAGCACTAGCACCTGTCATTTTGCCACCCTGTGTTCTCGTGTTTTCCTCTGTGTTCTGATCACCTGTTTTTGACCGCTGCCTTTGTTTTGACCTGTTTGATTGTGTTTGCTGTGTTTCGACCTACGCCTGGACTCTGACTACTCTCACACTGTGTCTACATCACACCTGTATGCTCCTGATCGACTCTGCTTGTCTCACTCTGTTTTCAATAAACAACTCACATTTGAATATGAACGCCTTCTTGCGTCTCCCACGTGACAAAGTGATTGTAGCACATTAGTGAACACACAGAGCTCTCTGTCAGGGACAGGACTTTTCTTACATGATTTATCATCAAACTCTGCTGGGAAACATATTAATCAGGATCCAGAAAAAGCAAGCTCTGTTTGAGTTCGGCCGACTGATCCGCAGATGTAGGAAGTGATGCGCTGTTTCGACTGGATGGAACCATTAGTCCTGCGTTCACTGGGTTTTTAGAAGAAATTATGAGGAGCTACGACAAGCTTGTGACACTGGGTCACTTTAATATTCATATCTGCTGTTCCTGAGTTTTTAAATCTTGATTCGGTGATGCTGCTCTCTCATTGGCTGTAGGTAATCATCTGTTATTAACAGTCAGAACACATTTCACACGACGTGATTCTGAATGACAGACAGCTACAGATATTGAGCATGCGAGATATCTCACGGGTGTCTGCGACTAGTCCTTGATTCTCTCAGATTGTGTCTTTGATACTTCACACTCACATGAACGAGCACCGATTTTCCTGTGATTTCAGGCAAATACAACTGACTTCAGCCACAGATGAACTTAACTGAACAAAATAATGCATTAAATACCTGAAGATCTCATCAGAGGAAGATTAAAGATCTTCAGCAGCTTCGTTCATTATAAACCAGACTGACTTTATTTCTGTCAGGAGCCCTTCCTGAGAGCTAGAGAGGATCAGATGATGATGTTGTATGACTAGAATTAGTGATTAGTGATAGTTTTAGTTGAGCTCTTGACTCTTGACCTAGGGCTGGGTGATTTAATTATTGATTAATGCATGTACATCACGTTAGTAAAGCCGGTTCTTTGATTTATGTTAAATCTCAGTTAGCTGTTTTTAAGATCAATGATGAGCTACGCAATTTTGCATTCAAAATCGGAAGCGAATTATTTCTGATTTTGAACGCAAAATGAGTCAAATGAGTCGTGCAGCCGATGCCTCTCAACCCGGCAGAGGCAAGGACAAAGAAGTTCTAATGCAACGTTTTATTAAAACACAAACAAGATCAAAAGGAACAAAAAGGCTGACGAGGCAGCGACAAAACATAAACTCAAAAAACGGAGACACA
>JAUCNO010000318.1:4053974-4072184 GCA_032353835.1 Enteromius viviparus | reverse complement strand
GGGAGTAAATCACTACTGCTATGTTCATTAATACATTCAACAACAAAACACCTCAATCTCTTAGGAGTCCTGCTTGTTTCTGCGTCTCGGTCTGATGACGGATCATTCAGGGCGGGTTTGAGGTAAGACACCAGTTTAGTCTGTGACACGCTGCTGTCAATCAACTATTGTGGGAGTGGTCACACCGTCATGCATTTGAGAATGGGCTTGATTTCAGAAGGGGCAACTTATTTTTCTTTTAATTTAATAAAACTACTAGTAAATCTTTATAATTTTAGGGTAGTTGCTAAAGTAAACTTGAAAAAAAGTGTTGCTATTGGTAACTAAAACACTAAAATTTTATTTTGGAAATTTAAAGCCAATATAAATGTTACATTAAAAAACAAAAAAACAAAATATCAGAAATTAAAAATATATATTAGTACTAAAATTACTAAAACTAAAATAAAATTACAACTATACAGAATAAAAACATACAATATAGAACTGACAAAAACACATACATTACCTTAGAACTATAATTAAAATTGTAAAATAAAAGTCAATAAACAAATTATTAATTATAATAGTATAAAAATAATACTAAAACAACACCGACACCTCCAACCCTCATACAACTGCCTGGAAAAAAAGACTAGCAGTCAATTCCTATTTAAGAGGTTGACAAAAATGATGAGAGAAATTTCATGTTGGGTAAATTAGTGCTTAAAAATGGATGGTACATTTTCTCTATTGATTTCTAGAAAATATTTTGGATCTAGGCTTGACATGGAAGAAAATGACAGAAAATGTAAAATAGTTTAGCACAGACTTATACAAACCATTCAATTTAATACAATTTAAACCCATCCAAAAGGTTCTTGAACTCAGTGCTATGTTGAAATGTTTTAAATGTGAGAAAAATAAGGGACTGTGGAAGCAATCTCCATTATAATGAATCATCAGCACGGGGTCTGCCGCATGTTTATAGTGAGGCGTTATCAGCGACACACTCGGGCGACTGTCTCGCTCATAAATGAAATGCATTATTTCCATTGCAGACTGGCGTACATATTGCTAATTAAGAGGCCCATCTGCAATAAGCAGAGAGAAGAAGAAAGAGCAGGAGAAAGGCTGTGGTGGAAAGTCACCATGAATACAAACTGCTTCCATCCATCATGTCAAAAACAATAGGGTTCTTCCGATCATGTTCACCCTGAACTCCAAAGCTGGCTTTTAGCGATACAGAAGATATATTTCAAACAAAACAATATACACTTCAGAAGTTTGGGGTCAGTAAGATTGTGTGTTTTGGAAAGTAATTAATTATTTATACTTTTATTTTAACAGTAACTGGTCAAAAGTGAGCATTAATAAAGGCACAAAAGATTTATATTTCAAATAAATGTTGTTTTGAATATTCTATGAATCAAAGATAATAAGAAACCTATAAGAAGAAATGTTTCATGAATAGCAACCCTGTATATTAAAATTATTTCTAAAAGAAGGTTTGAATAACGGTTAATAACTTTGCCATCATACAGTAAGAACGACATACTTAAAAAAAAAAAAAAAAAAAGTATTTAAACAGAAAACAACAAATTTAACAAACAATTAAAAATTTTAATTATACACAAATTTTACTGCTTTATTTGATCGAATAAAGCCAACCCCCAAACTTCTGAACAGTACTGCATATACTGTAATAAGGACAAGTTGATAGGTCTGTTAGCATTCCCATCGATCTCAACAGCAGCTGGTCAATGGTGTAGTTACATCATCTACCAGCAGGGGTTAACAGGGCCTCGTTAACCATCATCTTGTGTGGATTTATGGCATTTATTATACAACACATAGCAATCAAAAGGTTTAACATTTTTACACACCATGATACAGGGCAAAACAGTTGACCTCACTGACATAACATGATCATTTGATTATAATTTAGTAGTTTACACCAAAAAACAAACAAACAAAAAGTGTTTTAAAACAGTATCTTAAAAGTTGAGGGAGATGAAGTTTCTTTTAAATGCTTATAGAAACGCATTATAGTCAATCTATATACACAACTTAAAAGGACATGTTAAAACTATGAAAACATCTAAAACCACTACAAATCTTACACCATCTAGAATAATTTATAAAATCATGAAAATGCAGATAAATATACTCGGTATGTGCGTACGTTCTGTCAGGAGGGTCTGTGAAGTTTTCTTCAGTTGAGTGAAACTCTTGAATTGTCAACAGGGGAAAAGTCATTCTGTGAAATCTTTACAGGAAATCTCACTTCGTTGACAAAAGGACAACTGACCTCCGCCATGTGTCATTGTTCAGAGCAGTCTAAGAGAAAACGTTGCCTTTCACTTCCTGAGAGGGTCTTTGAACCCCTTGTCTTTTAATGGCCCAGTCAGTCAGGTAGCACTGCATGTCTCCCACTTGTGTTTTCTTTCCAGCACAAATGTTACACAAGAGCCAGGTACAAATATTAAAATCGATTACACATTTTCTTCTTTTTTTTCTATTTTGAAGGTACACCAATTGGTGGTATGCATGCTGTATGTATATTTTCCATACGATTGGAATAGCTGAATGACCCGTTATATTTTCTTAGGTGTGCTATATATGCCACTTTAAAGACGTATGCAATAATAATGCAATAATCAACTCAAAGTTCTATTTCCAGTGCAACAAATATCTACAGTTTAATTATTTTTAATCTCCTTAATCTGACCAAATTGCTAACAGTTAAAGTCTTTTAATATCAAATTGAACTAAAAATGTAAAATAAACACTGAATTTGAACAGAAATCCACTGCCTTTCAAATTATAGCATTAGGAAGATGCAATGCTCATCATTACTAGATCCGAAAAATCTTTAATAATATAAAATATTCCAATTTAAAATAAATGTTATCAATTTCAATGTTTTTTCAAAATGTAAATTATTACTGTGATGCAGAGCTAGAGTTTCAGCATCATTACAATCTTCAGTGTCACATTATCCTTCAGAAATAATTCTAAAATGCAATGTAATTTGTTTTTAACAAGTCTCAAAAGAGTCTCTCGTGACTATTTAGAAAAAATTGAATGTGTCCATGCTGAATAGAAAACACTTTTGAATGGTAGTGTAAATCATCAGAAAAAAAGCAAATGTAGTATATTTGTGTCATTGCATATTGTAAACGGTTATATTTTGATTTCATACATCTATTAAATCTATGAAAAATTAATTTGTACCTTTAAATATCTGGCTTAATGGTTTTCAGGCCAAATGACACAGCTCGAAGGTAATGCTTTAACGACTTTACCAATCATTTCTTTTTTAATAATAAGTAATAACAATAATAAAACTGTCTATATGTAATCATCTGCACTGAGCATGAGTTGGGATGCTCTACCAGTCTTTACTGTCCCTGTGTGTGTCGAGGTGCCCGTGCTCTCGCCCTCTGCTCTGTCCCGGGTGGGTAACGCCATTTGGGTGCCATTCCCTTGAGTTTCTTCCTCTTCCTGTCAGACACGCACCACACCTTCTCACAGTACTGCTCCACCCGCTGGAAGTTGCTGTAGCCAATCAGCTGCATGAAATCCTTGTACCAGAGCTTTGAGGAGGATGGAGCAGAGGGCAGGCTGGGGAAGGTGCAGGGTGGAGATCTGTGAGGAGAATCGCCTTCATCTTCCTCGCCTTTATGTAACAAACCCTCCACTTTCCCCTCATCCAACACTTCCAAAATGACACGCACCACGGTCTGGACGAAGCCATGCTCTGTGGACTGGCACACGTAGACCCCTGCGTCTCCCTTCGATATTTTAAGTAACAACAGGCCATGGGGGGTTTGAATCACACGATCATCACCTTTCACCTGAAGGAGAGAAACAGCATGCAAAGGACACTATCAAATTTGTGTACTTCACTTGACAGGCTGTTCTGGCGGGATTCTAGGTTGGTCCAAGTCAAACGAGTCCAAGCATTAGTTGCATAATCAGTTTACTTTTTTCAAGTAACTAGCAAGGTTATTATTGTTAACGAAAATGGAAAAAATAAATTAAAACTAGAATTAAAAAAGCATTTTCGTAAACTGAAATAGAAATAAAAATAAAAACGAGAGTTAAAAAAAAAAACGAAAACTAACTGAAACGTTTTTGTGTGTATACAAAACTAACTTAAATGAACTAATATTATAGCAAAAACGTCCTTCGTTTTCGTCTTTGTAATAAGCCTTTTGGGTTGAATTAAAATCTGTTTTATTCACGCTGCCAGTTTTAAGCCAAGTGTTTGACCCAAAAGGCACCACGTAATCTGTGACGTCACGTGTCCAGAGTCTGTCTGCGACGCCGCCGGCTAACGTGACTTTTTTTTACAGAATTTCCAAATAAACACAAGTGAAGAAGAAATAAGACTATTCCACATGTAATCTAACACAACATCTTAAAAAATCGACTTTTGATTATCCTTTGCTCATTTTTTTGTTCAAATGTTGTTCGTTTATTTCTTTATTTGTTTTTTATTTATAAACTTGCCCACTTTCGAGTGTTTAAAAAAAGAATACATAAAACTAGACTATAATGTGTTTGTTTACAAGCAGATACTGTTCTTTCTTTTGATGTTTTGTATGTTCAGATATATATATGACAAAATGTATACAAAGAATACCTAAATAGGGATATAGTAGTACACTTAAAGTAAAAAAACAAACAAAAAAAACAAATAAGAGTGTACTTTGTATAAAACTAGTAAACTAGTAGTTTACTGAGACTATACTAAGTGTACTAAAATTATACTACATGTATTTAATAAGTTCACATTTAGTATATTTGCAGTACAAACATTGATGTAAACTTATTGTGTACTCAAAGTTCACTACTGTTATACTTAAATTATACTTAAAAAATACTTTTATATACTAGAAAATGGCCCAAAGTAGTTCCAAGGAGTATTGAAATAGTACACTTACAAGTATACTACTAGAACACTGATATTTGTATACTTACAACATAAATTATACTTACAAACATACTTGAAGATTAAGTATACTTAATAAAATAAACTTGAAGTATACTACTTTTTGGTAAGGGAATGCATTTTCTAACATGTCTCCTGCCCCTTTGTTGGGAGAATTGGGAGTAAGAACAGAGACACATCTTAAGCCTGATGCTTAGTAAATTCACTTAACATTTATCAAAAATACAACCTTTAGGTGTTTTGTTACCAAAAACAAATAAGCAAGTCAAATATTTACGCAAAAGTAATGGTTACTTAATGACTACTTCCCATAAAAAGTAACTCATAATTTAAGGTATAATTATGCATTATATATATGAAAATAAAATTATTTTGGGGAATCTATTCTAATCCCTAAATGCAAGTAAAAACAACTGTAAAAGTGATGCTCGGCTTAACTAATATTACTGATACATGTGCGATTATTTAAAGTCTAATTTAGCATGATTCTGCAGAGAGATGCCTTGGAGCCCAGAGATGGTCAGGGTGACATTATTCTTTTCTATTTAAGATGAACTGAATCACTAGGGGCTATATCACCCAGCCTCCCTGTGGTCAGAATAGTAAAATGAAGCTGTAATCTATATTTAACAGCCCTCTCTTAGCAGGGGTTCAGACCATAGCTTTTAATGAAATCATTTCTGAGCCTGACCATATGAGAAGAGCTCTATATTATCCAAGTAAACTCTGCACGCACACACGCACGCACACACACACTCACAGATACACACGTGCATGTAAATGTGTTTATATGTATGTATAAATATGGAAATATCATACAATTTGAAAAAGTATAATGTCATTTTAATATTATATATTACAATTTATTTATTTAATAGAAATTATGCATATTTTTTCCTTCTATAATTATAAAAAAAAAGAGTTAGGTAATATAATATGCATATGTTTGTACCTCCTCCATCTCCACACCATCCTGAATGTACCATGTCACAGATGCCTGCAGTGATCGTGGTCTGCATTCCAGCAGGGTAGTGTTACTCTCCACACCATATACCAGCTTTTCTGAGATGTTTTGTTCTTCTGTAACAAAGACAACCACATAGTGAACAGCCTAGTCTAATATATTCCTTTTAAGGTGATATTTTTTACATTGAACACAATCAACATCTTGCAATAGAATTCAAGTATTTTCGAACTGTTGACACTGTGTAAAAACAGTCTTACATTCAAGAAATCCACCGTTTTCCATTGCCTTCTGTGTTTACTTTTGTCTGCCTTGTAAGATTGACAGGTTATAAAAGCGCACTGACCCAAAACATTTGAACAAAATATTAGGTTTACAATATCTATATCTACAGATATTATAGTTACAGTATGTCTTAAAGTGCCCCTATTATGGGTTATGAAAGGTTCATATTTTGGTTTTGGGAGTCCCAAACAACAGGCTTTATTTATTTTACCTTATTTGTTCAACAAACAATTCTTTCAATTATTATTTTTTTCAAACCTTTCCGGTCATTGGTCGTTGTCTTTTAAAGCAGTGTTTGTAAGCTTTTTCAGCTACAAAAGCAGCATCTAGTGGCAAAGAATGAATTTGCATTTTCATTCAGACCAACTCTGAAAAGATCAAAAAGTGGGTGTGCAATATGCTAATGTTTCATTTTGACATCAACATGAAATGGCTTGGGACTCATTTTAAAAACTCGTTTCAATGATACTCTTTTACAAGGTGCACTTTCAGATAGAAAACTTTGCAGGAAGTTCTAACTATGTTAGATTCAAAGATTAGATTTTTTTTTTTTTGCACTGTTAATATAGTTTAGCTTCAAGTTGAATGTTGTGATGATATCAGAGCTTATATTTGAAGTAGGTTGGATTCAAGATAAAATGGAGAAAAAGAATAGGGAAATATTTCTGGAATAAAGAAACTGGGCTTTCGCTCTCACAGAACGCCTGTCTGCTAAAATGAAAGCACCATCTGTGCATAAAGCACCAGAAACTCTCATTAACTGTACTCTGACCTCCTCAACTTTTTTCATTCGCCTCATTTTTCCCTATAAGGCTTCTAAGACTCTAATATCCTCCACTGATCAAACTCTAGGCAGAACATACCACTAAGCTGAAGCCCGTTGCACTGCTGAACTGCATTGCCATGACGGACGTCTTGCCGTCTGAAGCGCCTATAGAATGAAAGAGAAAAATTAGACATTGATATAATTCAGACACAGCCTGCATGTCTGCCTGCAATTGTCATAATATCATCCTGCCGCCCAATGTGTGTAACAGCAAAGGGAAGTCTCTTTGAGTAATGAGTCTGACAGGCATTTGGTGCCGATTGTGCGTGACTTGTCTGGCTTTGCATACAAAGTGAGCGTGTGATTGGTATTAATATGGGCGAGAGGTGTTGGCATCAATCGCTAACTGATGACCACACTGAGACAGCTGACAGGCCTTTGAGTCGGGATTAGGGGAACACTCCCACTCGGCCTTCACTCCGATACGCTCCGCACACACGCGCTACCCTGCGGCTAAGTGAAACATCAAAAGCTCTCACAAAAACACACACTCTCTGAGTTCACTGAGCGCACTAATGGAAACACTGGGTAAGACACACATGCACATACACATCCTGACAAGCTGTGGACTAAAAAGTTGCTTAAACAAGAAATGCATTAATAACCTAATTTTGCAATGCAAAATATTTTATATCATAAAATCATATCATAAAAAAACAAATTTTATGCACAGACCTGCCAAATGAGTTATTTTAGTGCGTCTGATTATGATTAAAAGAATAAATGTATGAAGCAATGAATTCTACTAATATGTGCATTAACCTAAACAATTAGGAACAAATTATGTATTTGCTTTAAGCAATAAATCATAAAATAACATGTACATATTATTACAAATATTTATAAATAGCAGCTAATAAATTGACCAACTAATAATAATAATAATGGCACTAAAAAGTACTTAAATAAATGAAATAAATAAATAATATTTTTCTACAATAATTTTAACAATAATTAAATACAATACAAAAGACAAAATAGTTGCTTTAGGCTTTGGATACTTTCTAGTTGTGCAATTTTTTTTTTATATTTTAGCAATTATTTAGAATAATTTAATCTGAATAAATCATAAAAAAATGACTCAATTACCTATCTATCTAAATATATCTATATATAGACACTATCTATATCTATGTATGTATCCATGTATCGATCTATCTCTCTTTCTCTGAACTATTCCTTTAAGGCTTTTTTTTCCCTGTAAAGCTGCTTTGGAACAATATGTACAGTGAAAGGTGCTCCACAAATAAATATGACTAAATATAAGCTATACATTCACTATATATCTTTATGAAACTGCTGGTACCTTTTGGTATAGAGCCCAGCAGGATAGTAACGGGAACATGTGAGCCCGTCCCATGCACAGTAGGGGTCTCTGGCCAGGCAGCAGTCGGAGCAAGCTGAACCGTACAGCCCACACTGATGAACACGGATCTGAGTTACACCCAGCTCAGAGCCCACGTACAGCTGTTGCTATGGAGATACAAACACTGCTGTCAACCGCTTTGTTACATCCGATGAACGCTATTATATCCAAATCACCACGTTAGCATAATGATGCAGATAAAATCATTTTGCAATTGTTGGTGTGCATTGTAAATAATACAATATATTGCAGTGATAACATAAAGCAAAAGATGCACATATTTGGTTTATAATTTTTACTAATGAATGCACAAATGAATAACCATGAAACATCTGATTTGTTATAAATGCTAAATTTGCCATGGTTATTATGATGTTCACTCATGCATGAAAAGTTTACTTATATCACCATCTCCAGGTGGGAAAACTACAGTGTCTGTGAGGAGAAGGAAGTCTTACTCGTTTGGTAGAGATGAGGATCTCTGTAATAGGAACAGGGACCTAGAATGAGAAGGACAAAAGTGTGTAGTGTGAAGCTTGTCTCCAACGGATATGAAATGGTTTCCATATAAAGATAAAAAGTCACCCAAAGGACTTCTGATGACCTTAAAAACTTGCAATTCCTCCAAAAGAACTTCTTCAACTGCGTCAGCTTCCTTGTTGTAGATTGTGATCATTTTTAATACTACAGAATTATCTGGGTTAAAGAGAGAGAGGACCAGAATTATTTACTGATAAAATACATTTAATGTGTTATTGTTATAATTATAATCATAACTAATGCTACTACCACCTATTTTTATTTTTTCCTAGAAACGTGTTTGTACTGTTTATTTATTTATTTTCTTATGCATTTTTTTTTTATCAACACTAAAATAAAGATCGTAATATTTTCAAACATTTGTACAATTTAAAATTAATGTTTTCTGATGACTTAATATATTTTAAAATATCATCTTGTAGTGGCAAGGCTGAATTTTCAGCATCATTTCTTCTCCAGTGTCGCATGATCCTTCAGAAATCCTTCTAAAATGTGAACCCAGACCACAAAACCAGTCATAAATACAGGTAGAATTTGAAGCAATAGCCACCAATACATAGTTTGGGTCAAAATGATAAATTTTTCTTTATGAATATTTCCCCAAAAATCATAGCACAAAATCAATAGGGTCAAGTAAAGTAAAATAAAGTAAAATATAGTTTTTGATTAGTAATATGCACTGCTAAGAACTTAATTGGGTTAAAGGCGATTTTCTCAGTATTTCATTTTTGAACTCTCAGATTTCCAAGCATTTGCATCTCAGCCAAATATTGAATATGCAAACAAACCATGCATCAAAAGAAAGCTTATTTTTTCAGATGAAGTATAAATCAAGTATAAATAAATGCACCCTTATGACTGCTTTTGTGGACCAAGGTCACATATGCAGATAATATGGAGAAGTAATATTTTTTATTATTATCTGTTCAGTATAGTAATAATTATGTTGAACAGTTAAGCTGTTTTTATTCATTTATTTATTGTGGCAACCACATTTTTTTTAGGATTCTTTGATAAATAGAGAGCCACATTCATTGGAAAAATAAATCTTTCGTAAAATTAAAATGTCGTTCTTGTCACTTTTGATGAATTGAATGCATCCTTGCTGAACTAAAGTATTCATTTCATTTCAATAAATAATCTTACAAAGCTCAAACGGTATTGTATATCTTCTAAATAATTGTCAAATAATAATTGTCACTAAAATAATTTTTAGAAACACATAGCTTATAGTTTTCCTTAAAGCTCCAATTTTGACTTTTTGTAGACTAGAGATCAAATATTAATAATAGTTGATTGTTATGCTCTTTTAAAAAACAAGACATAAAAATATGCTAGGCCTACTGCCAATATTTGATATATGACAAGCAACAATTACATCAATTCTATGACTGTGCAAATCAGCTACAAAAGAAAATATAGGTGCTAAAATTGAATACCAGTCCCAATGAAGAGAACATTATAATGCCCATCCTCAGCTTCCACGCGGTCCACCGCCAACTGTGTGAGTTTACGTCCTCCTTCAGTGTCCAGTAGAATGGGCCGTTTGTGAACCGGCTGCACCGCCTGGAACATGAGGGGATGGGAGCGCACAAAACGCAGAACCTCATCCGGATACTCCTTTGAACTGGAAAACTGGCCTCCGTTTATCTTACTGGCACACTGTGAGAGACCCAAACCAGCAAATATGAGTACAACACGAACAAGCCACAAAATCCTTTTAGGTCTTTCATTTTGCTCAGAGAATAGCTCGCCCGCTTCTCGCTGCTATAACCTTTCAGAACAAGAGACTAATCAGAAATCCTGCGGTGCACGACTAAAGCTACAAAATTGCCTTTTAAAAGGTCAGCTGTCAGAAACATTTTTTTCATATGCTTTTCCTAAAAATAACTGAAGAATTGAGACAAATTCTGAAATGTGAACAATGGATGTACCTTGATTCTTCAGCATGAGACAAGACACAACACACCAGAGAAAATGACTGTGAATTACATGTCATTATTGGAAACCAATCCTTTACTTTTTTTTCTGCTGGAGTTAATAGCCAGAGAAGAGGATTGATCAGCAGAGATCAGGTATAATTACATTTCAGACCACGGCACTTTAAATGCCTCGATTTCACGGTACCTCCATAAGTGCTCACTTTCAGGCATTAATGTTAAAGAATCGGCATGACACGCTCGAGGAGAACAGTGATGTGCACAGTCATGCGGAAAATAGACTCATCTGCCATCAGAGATTTTGTGTGTCTGAAGAAATAAAATCCAAAATTCAACATTCACTCCAGTGGGTCTCCAAATGACGTCGTGTGTCAGAGGTGCGAACGCAACACGCCGTGACATTTTGTACACTGGGATGTCTGCCATGACATGAAAAGATGACACAAAGCGACTGATGGAGCAAATATTACTCACCGATCCAGGTCGTGGGTAGGGGACCCTGCCTTCGTACACCTTCCAGTGATGGTCAGTCTGTTCTCGGAACGCAAAAGGGCCGTTAAACGCTGCACGGATGTCTTCCATGTTATACATGCACACTGCGTATCCTTTAAAGACAGCACTGAGTGAAAAGAAAAACAGATGAAGATGAGGAATCAGACTGCTGTTGGTTATAATAAACTGAGAATATAAGTATGCTTTGTTCTGTGACACGTGACCTCACTCACCTGGTGGTGCTAAACAGACCAAAGATCTCTGGATTTTTAGCATCTTTCTTACGCAGCACGAACACATCCTCTAAAATAACAGATACACACAAAAAGTGTCACTGGCAGATAAACCTGAATTTGTGATGAGCATTATTTTCGGCATGTTTTTAACCTGGAACAACATTATTCAGTCAGGTTCAGAGGAATGGTTGGGGATTGTTTAATATCCAGGTAATACAGGTGAATGAGAGTTCATTCTGGAGACAATATTACCCAACATTTTTGGTAGCTAAAATTATTTGACCTGAAATATTTATTGGAGCTACTACCTAAGATTTGAAGCTAATTCAATCTAATATAAAAGCCACATATCTTACATATAAAATATTGAATTAAAATACTGATTGGTTACTTTGTCCACTTTGTGTGTGTGTGTGTATAAAATATTTATTTGAATGTTGCATTTGTATGATTACATTATTTTCTTTTGTTTTATGATTGTGAGACGATTAATAAGATAAAACACCAAGAGGGTTCAAGTTCTAGGGAAAGAAATGACTGATAAAAATGTGTCTTGAATGCAATGGATGCCGCTTTGCATAAAATGGTCCGCAAATTGCATAAAAAATGAACGTTTCTTTACACATCAACGTCAAACAATACAGTACATCTAGTAAATCTACAAAATGATTGTATATTTATTAATAGTTTATTAAAATAATATATAAATTTGGTAAAATATAACAAAAATGACAATGCCAAATAAATATATATATAGTACATTAGTCTAAACTTTACATCTTTGGAACAGCTGAAGTGTTTAATTGGATGTCAGCGCAGAAAAAAAATGAACAAAAGGGCTCATCAGAGAGATCCTTCAAGATTACAAAGTTTGGTGATGGTTAAACAGCACAGCTGGTGATATTTTCTGGCTTATGCTGTGAGATCTATTGCAAACTCATCCGGATGGACAGATGCTTGGATGGATGGATACCTGATGAAATTTCTTTAGCGAAAGGCAAAATGTGAAGAGCAAAACCTGATTCATCAGCAGTTTTGCTCTGAGGCATATGATGAATAAAATCACTGATCTGGAAGAAATGGCTCATCTGAGGGTAAGACTGCAGTTTTTTTTGTTTTTTTTTGGCCATTTCAGTCAAGCGGCACTGCATTGATGGATTCCGCTCAGCACAGTGACATCCTCTGTATATGACCAACAAAACAGCTATCTTCCAGATATACACCAGTAAAGCAATATTAAGGTATTGCATCACAAATATGTCTGAGCTAACCAGATGATATATTCTTTATGGTTCATTTTACAGCAGAGCAAGACTAGAAAATGCCAAGATCAAGCAAGAACTGAATATCTTGAATGCAAAACATCTGCCAAATGCAAAAATGTCATTTTATTTGTATGTGAAAATTAAGGGCAAGCACATTTTATGTATGTATATGTGTAAGCTTTATGGGCTGATATCACACACAGAATAAGACAAGTCTGAGATGTTCAAAACACAGTTTTTGACCTAGCCCTGGTAATGATCCCTTTCATAAGCTATGATGTTATCAGTAAAAAGTAAACAAATTAGGTTTCATAACACATCTTGCATTATCTACTCTGCAACTAACTGCTAAAATCCAATCCCATGATGAAGTAGAAGGTGAAATACTTTTGTGGTTTTAGACAGGCATGAAAAAGACCACTGGAGAGGAAGACAGAAAGTAGAATGTCCCCTACCGAGCTCATCAAAGTGTGTGTCAATGCCGTTGGGTCCAGCCACAGAGCAGATCAAACGAGTCTTCAGGAAAGAGCTCCATCTGTTTACCAGCATCCTCTGACCACCCTGGTCATTCTGACAGCAGGGAAGAGATAAAAAGACACTTCATTTCACCTGACCTGTGGGTGGTGCTGTCTTGCAGCACAACATTTTGACAAAAACAAAAAGTAATTGGCCAGTGCTTGGCTGGTTAGCTTCAGAAATGAATCCCCTGCTTGTTGATGTTGTAACGAAGCAAATTTGGCACAATTTTAGAGACAAAAACATTGTGTTTCATTGAAAACCATTAAATAGAATGCATATTTTGACCAAATAGTTTTCGCAAGCTTTGCCAGAAGTTGCTTTAGCTGCAGTTTTCCTGTCTGTTGCTTTTGATGTTGCTAGATAGCCATAATCAGTTAGTGTTGACATCATTGGCATTTATGGGTAAAAATGGTTTCCTATGAATCTTTCCTATGGATATGAGGAGTCCTGCATATGTTAATGAGATGAAGTGAACGCTTTCTTTAAGCAAACAGTCATGCTAAACAAAACTAATTGTAATCAAATATCTAAACAAGCATGTTTTTGGAATCATACCGCACAGACTCTGGCCACTCTGGTGTAAACAGCTTTGTTTCCTCCATCCATGTTGGCCACTCGTTCCGTGAAGAAGTAGTAGACCTTATCATCAGCTGGATCGTCATTGTCAGGGATCACTGCCGAACCCACAAACTTTGGCTCTAGGAAAAAAAATATATAAAAGAGATATGGTTAGAATTACACAGAAACAAAAACTTGGGTAACACTTTATTTTGATGGTCCCTTTTGAACAACATGTCAACTAACTCTCATTAGAATATTAGTGCACTCTCTTATTAATATCTGCTAACTCTTTATTGTGATGATCTCCCAAAAGACGCTCTACTTACTATAAGTAACTTTGCAAGTACATATCAACTTATTCTAACCCTAACCCTACCAGTCTACTAATACTCTGCTAGCACTCTATTGAGAGTTATTAGGTGCAATGTTACTTATAATCAACAGAATACGTTAAAGGGACCATAAAAATAAAGTGAAACCCGTTCATTTAGCAAATTAACTCACTCAAAAATCTTTAAAAACACATATGGTAATTAATATGGTATCTTTCACTATTTTATATCATGTATACTAACAATGTCCAACGGTATACACTTCACAGGAGAATCCGGTCAATTTCATTGAACTACAGCTAGAGATGTTTCCACCCCAGTGCTATTTCCAGATCTTTAAATATATTAATTAATTAACAAACTTTATGGTTCAAATACACAGAACTTTCAGAATCTGAAATCAGATTGGATTGGTTCTGATTTATAAAAATGAATGCATGTAAAGAGATAGACTAATCTGGAAGAGCATCTTTACCCTCAGATCTGTAACGGATGAGACAGAGGCGTCAGGCAGACAGGGTCAAAATACCGGCAGACAGAGCAATGTAGGGAATCCAAAGACAATGAAACACTAATGAGAGAGGGCAGAGATAATGAGCAACATTTGTGGGGGAAGTGGTGCATCATGGGAGATTAAGTCCGGTAAACAACTGAGAGTCCTGGGTAAAACTGAAAGGAAGGAGTGCCCTCTGGCGGGGCTTGATGGTACTTCCGGCTGGGATCGTTACAGCATCATTATTTATTTATATCAGAACATCTACTGCAAGACCTTGTTTGCTTTATACATTTAAGACTTTGCTGTAAGCATTATTTAGTACATTTTATTAAGTTGTGATTTCAGGTTTTACTATTCTGTAGAGGACTTTAGGTCCTTCACTAAGTAAACAAACCCTCATAATCTCTTCATGCACTGCAAAACCTACAAACCTAGATCTCTTGTATTTCTGGTCCAGCTGTAGGACAAAGGGACATTCAGTGTTTTCTAACCTAAAACCGCACTTATATGTCCTTGTATGAGTCAAAGGAGCAGAGGAGGGAAATGATGAGAGATTTTACAACCCCCAAAAAATAAATAGGCTGCTTCTGAGATCCCACAGAAGAACACCAAGTGCATGTGGTTTAACGGCAAAAAGTAATGTGGCGGTGTGTCGAGAACAAAAAGCATGCCTGAAACGCTGTGTAATTACAAAAAAATATCTCCTTAATTTGTAATGTTTTGTTTGTTTGTCACTCGGTGATTCATTTAATGATTGCAATGCTCTTGATTCACCACTAGAGAGCTCAGTTTCTCCTCTGATACATGTATGGAGGCTTTGAGAGGGATTTCATTACAGACAAATATAGTGCAGGATCACCAGTTTGCCTGAACTAAGAGTCAAGATTAGTATCCGCTGGTGTAGTATCTTTATCCACTGACAAATGTATTTTCATGATATTTCACCCAAGAAACTAATACAGCAGTCAGCATTTGAAAAGAATAAAAAAAAGGTTATTAAGGTTGTCCCTGAGGACATTTTCAGTGTCCCCGTAATTCAAAACGCTTAAAAAACATACTAAACGTTGTTTTTTTGAAAATCTAAAAATGCACACAGTTTCCTGTAAGGGGTAAGTTTAGGTGTAGGGTAGGTGTAGGGCAATACCACATACAGTTTGTCCTGTTTAAAAACCAATACGCCTATGGAGAGTCCCCATTAATCACAAAAAACAACATGTGTGTGCGCATGTGTGTGTGTGTGTGTGTGTTGCTTGTGAGGCCTAAATATCCCCACAAGTATAAAGTAAAACCTGACATTTTTGACTTTGTTTGGTCAGTCCTCACAGGGGAAGTAAATTATGGAAAATGAAGTTTATCTTAAAATGTAAAACTCCAAAAAAGGTTTCTGTGAAGGTGTAGTGGTAGTGTAGATCATACAAAAATATTTCTACTATAGGTCAATGTAAAAACCATAGTCCATCAAAGTCCTCACAAATATGGCAAAACAAAAGTGTGTGTTTGTGTGTCTGTATATATATCACTAATATTTTTTTATTTTTTTTATGTGTTTGGAAAAGTCTGCATTGAAATTGCTGAAAATAGAATGTATAGAAATAATAACTCATTCGAAAATATGTATTAAAGCTAATACAAAAAAGTATTTGATTGATACTAAAATGTCTTTTTTAGTGCTGTTTGCCCTCTGATCATATGTGCAAACGATGTTTGACCGCAAAAATACAACACAAAACAATCCAAAATGCTACAAATTGTCCATCACACACACATGCAGTTCACAACAGAACCAGCAGAAGGCAAGAGAGCACTGTTGACACTGTCTCTCCACACAGAACAAGTTATTGAAAGTGATTGAACATGACACAAAACAACTTGTGAATAATGTATTCCTCCTGCAAGCAGCTGAATCAATCATTTATAAGTGGGATGTCCATACAGTACCTACACTGTAGTTCACAGTCAATTGAACGAGCCAATATAATCAATGCTGTAAGAGGTTAATGGTGTGTTTGTGAGCTTCCATTGATTGATGTGGTCTGTAAATCAGCGCAAGAGATAGTAAAGCTTCTTTTAATTGTTACTAATAATATGTCTAATGAAATCAATAAGCCACTGACTGTAAACATCGTCTTATGTCATGCAGCGCTGCTGCTGTTGGTGTTTTTTATCTTCTGCTAGATTTTACAGGATAATCCACTTCCACTCATCATCGTGGCCTAATGGAAAGAGAGTTGGACTTGTAACCACGAGGTTTAGCTTAAGACAGGACAGATATTTAAGCAACTTTTACAAAAATGCCTTATAAGAAAATGTTACAGGTGTAACACAGAACAATGACACTGCCGTGTTTTAAGATATATCAGAGCAAGATATTTTCATCTGAGACAGCTCAAACAGGCAGTTTAGTCTGAGACTAGCTTAAGCCTTGTCTGTGAAACTGGGGGTATATGTACTTGGACAATCAACTGATGCATTTACCCAAAATATTAGCATTTGCATTAGTTACAACATTTATTGTAAACTTAAAATTATATTTAAAGGAAAATCAAATTTCACTCCTCAGGGGCCCTCCCCCCACTCGGGGCCCTGGTAATTTAGTCCCACTTTTCACCCAACTACACCCCTGCTTGTAACCCAAAGGTCGTGGGTTCGAGTCTGAGGTCAGGCAGGGAGTGTGGGGGGGGGGGTTAGTGAATAACCAGTGCTCTCTCCACCTTTAATACCACGACTGATGTGAGACCCTTGAGCACACTGCTCCGGGTGTGTGTTCACGATGTTCCGTTCCTTTCCTCTCATAAAGATCTCTTAAAAAGATAAACCGTCTAAACTATCACTATGAGGAGAAAGTATGAGATAAAGACTCTTATAACTGACAAATTATGACTTGGTATGTCAGAATTTAAACTTTTGATCTCATAATGTGGCTTGTATCTGAACGTATTTTATATTGATGACTTCAGAACGTTAATTTGTCATGACTATCCCTTTTTTGTTGTTAGTTTTGATAATTATGATTTAGTATGTCTTAATTTAGACTTAGCTACGGCTCATCATTTTGACGGTTAATCTTATAATTTAAATTTATTTTAGATTGATGACTTGTCAAAACTTCTTTTGATTGTCATAATCCTTATAATGTCTTTATAATTATTTACATCATAACAGCGACTGTAATAACGCTGAGTGATAGGTTACAGACAGTATACACAGACAATAACGGACTAAGACTGGAACACAGGAATCAACTTCAGAAGGGCAGACAATCAACGAGACACACCTGAAAGGAATACGTAATTAGACAAAACTAGTGCTGCATCTGAAATCATATACTGCTTAAGTGGGTACTACATTTAAAATTGAACGTACTACTCGACTGTTAAAACAGTAGGTTCTATATAGTATGAATGTGAGTAGTATGAATGGAATTCGGACGTACTACATCCGCCATATTG
>JAUCNO010000318.1:4041774-4053874 GCA_032353835.1 Enteromius viviparus | reverse complement strand
TGGTACCTAAAACCCAGGATTGGTGCAAACTAATCCTAAACTTACCTGGCTAGCCAGCTAATCCGGCTTCATGGTACGCAGGCCCCAGGTCCCAACATTTGCCAGTTTCACAGTGGTTGCTTGCTTATATAAAAGTACAGTGTGTAAATGCATAAGTACACACATTTGCACACATGATGTCCAATATGCAAATGTTTGTTGTGCATATTTGTCCACACATAGCATGCTGATTTGCTCATGTGGGTCTATTAACCAGTTAGCACTTTTACATTTTTCAATATTATGACATTATTCTTTACACAATTACAAAGCATCTATTCAGCCAAACTGGCATTTCACTTCTAAGTCACAGAGTGAAGCCCATCAGGGTGTACCGCTTTAATAGACTGAATCAATATTATGCTGGATCACATGCTATTCACTCTTTGGTAAGATGGGTTTGCTGCTATTTCATATTGATTGAATGGAACATAGCCATAGGTTCTTTCACTAGCTCAGCTGTGTTTGTAAGAGTTTGAGTCTACGACATTGCTGCATATGAACAATCGCTGTGACCAATGAGGCATCATACATCTACAATTGCCCAGTGTCTTTTCATCTAATTCGTTAATTCATCAACTTGTCACCTTCATTATTTTCACATTTTGTTGAGGTTCGCATAATCATTTTTGAAAAATAAGGTGCACAGGTTTGGAAAGAATGAGGGGAGTTTGATCCAGAGGGCACACTGCTAATCTTTACACCTTCATCTTAATTTCCCCCTCCATCTCTCCCACACATGCACATATTTAGTGCATTGTATTGTGCTGTATGTTTTTGGAAAAATGCCAGATGTTTTCTGCAGTGTAAAAGCACTAGTCAGTTTTATGGATTCACAATTTAAATCGATGTCCTCCAACCTCTTCTTCATCTACTTCTTTATTTAATGGGTGTCAAAGTATGAGAGGCATACGTACACTGATTTCATTATGCTGACTTTTTGTAAATAAACAGCTTATCACTTTAGAAAGTGTTAGTCTGTCCACTAACCTTCAGCATGTTAGCCATTAAACATTAATTTTGAAATAAGTTATGTTTAAAAATTACAGCAAAACTAATAAATTTTTATAAGAAAAACAAGATGAATTTGTCTTTATATTACATTTTAATATTATCAATACAATATTTAATTATTTATTTATTTAATTTAATTAAATATAATATCAATTATAATATTTTATGTCATTGACTATGGTCAAACTAAAAATGTGGTCAATCCGCATCATAAAATGGCTATTTAGTCTGCCAAGTCATGAGGTGCAACTGAAGGCAATCTAAACTAGAGGGATCCTTTCAACGCAGCCTTTATTTTGCATCCTTCATTTGGCTTTTTTTTTGATGGATTTATCCTAAGTACTTCAGTACTCCTATGCCCACAATCCTTTGCACTGGACTGCACAATTACTGTAGGTGAAAATTAATTGACATTGAGCTCATCCAATTTCATTATGCAATGCAAAATAATGAATTACATAATGCTAAAATGACTACAAAACACTACATTAATTGAAACTATGAAGACCTTTAATGTTCCTTATTTGAATAGTTTTAGGTTTAATACTACTACTACTACTACTACTATTTATTTATTTTATAAATCAGATATTAATTTTAGTATTTATTTAAAATTTTTTATCTGCTGTTCTTGTAGCTAGCTAGCACTTTATACTCTGCTTTGTAAAATTGTGATCGCTTTTGATGATGTCAAACTCAAAAAATGTTGGTGAGTCAGAGCTTGAAAGAAATATGTCAATCACATGTCCCTAGTCATATCTGACTTACTGATCTAATAGGGAAGAATTTATCTACTGAATTTGTTTAATTTTGTCAGGTTTGTTGGGAGATACACACAATAATGAAACCATTTGCTGGAATACTTTGACACCACATTCCCTGGTTTTTGGATAAATAAAATTTTCGAAGGTGCTACATGGAACATTAACAACCCGTAGCAAAGTGCCAATTAACAGGTAAAATTCCCTGGACTTTATTTTATATTGGGAACAAAATAACTCTCAAATTACATGTCATTTCAGAGATAACCATATTTTTGCATGGAGAGGTGAGACATATTGTTAATCCTATATAGCACATACACAAACAAAAACAATGTAACCACAGTGAGATCTTTGGTAAAAGCCAAGGTAGGTGTCATGATTGATCTGTGTATTATGTCTACTTTTATGTTGAAGTGTTGCTTTGTCCCAGTGTTTTTGCCTTCACTGAGTTTAGTTCCTTTTTTCCAAGTTTGCTTGTGTGGTTCCAGAGTTACCCCTGTTTGATTCTATGACTACTGCACACACCCACTTGTTAGCTAGTTTAGTCTGATTAAGTGTATTTCAGTGGTGTGCTTTTCTCTTGCTTGTCGTACATGTTGAACGGAGATGTTGAAGATCGTCTAGTGTCATAGATTGTTTGAGTACTTTGCTTTCTTCAGAATTAAAGTTTGTGTTTGCAAATGGATTCTCTTTCTGCCTGAGTTCATCATTACATTAGGTCTTTTGGCATATCATTAAGTTTATACCATCTGCCTGTAACAATATTTAAGAAATCCCCTATAGAATGCCCATTTTTCTCTTATCTGAAGGGATTTTTTTGAAGGTTCTTAATGCAAGCATTTAGATGTATTTTTTTAGTACAGTAAATTTCTATTAATGTAAAAAGTAATATGCAAAGTTTAATGTTGCAGTATGCTCCTAGTATGCATTATACAACATAGCAGCAGTCACACTGCAGGCTATTGAGAGCTCATACCCACTGTCCCTTGGGGTTTTCTTTTACACATGCAACATCAGTTTTTTTACTGTAAAAATGCATTTGTATTTTCATTTGATTTTCCCATTTGTAAGATTTAAAGTGACAAAAATGATGTACAGTTTGCACTGGCTTTACCTGTTTTCTGCCCTCAGTACGTCCAACACAGGGCATGTCTTGTGAGATCTTCTTATTTTTAAATTGTTATTGTATACAGATTTCTTTTCTAGGCAGTTCTACTCAAGTTTCTCTTGCATTTTTGCTGTAAGGTTTTTAGTTCACTTTCCCACATAATCTATTTGGTTTGATGCAATGGAGATCTCAGGTTAGATCTCGAGGGGGTGGAATAATACATACTGTATGCCCTAATTTTTAGTCTGTGCTTGACTTACATATGTTGGCAGAACCTCACAGGCTAGACAGCTTTTTCTCTATGCTTGATAGACAAGGGATTGTCTTGATAGTATGTATGCCACGAGAAGCCTTACACTGTGGGAAATGAATTTTTGGTAGAAGCATAGCACTTTTCATTTAAAATTGTCCACCGTCTGATATTCAGATGGCACTGCCACTGACCAGCCACTTGCTGTCGACTCCATCGGGGAACCATGGTTACAACATCAGCTTACACTTTATTTTGATAGTCCACTTTAGATATTCTACAAACCATAAGTCATTTTGTAAATGCATGTCAACTTATCTTCATTAATTTTCAACTACATGTCTACTGACTCTCAGTAGGGCTGGTTTAGGGATAGTAGAATAAGCTGACATATACTTGAAAGTCTGTATGTTGTGTACTCTTCAAAATAAAGTGTTAGAAGATACTGTATTAAGCAGACAGTCTACTAATACTCTAATGACTGCTTGTTGACATCTAGTTGCAAAGTTAGTAGAATGTCTAAAGTGAACTATAAAAATGAAGAGTAACCCAATTTTAACCTAGGGACATTCCTGTTCAGGTCCCCTTGTGTCTAGTGTGAATACCTACATGTACATGCAAATCTAAGACAGAGACATTGTAGAGCCTGGAGTAGTTACCACATCTAGGTTATAAAACCTTGTAAATGTGTGGGGATGACCAGCCTGCCGAATAGGATTATGTCGGTATCAGATTTTCATGTTGCATACAGTATATCAGGTTTAATACCTTTTTTCTTATAAAAAAATATATGAACATGTAAATACAATAAAGAACAGATTAAAGATTTTAAATGGGTATAACTTTACAGTAAGATATCATTAATTAACCTTAGTTATGGGACTAACATTATCAAAAACATAAACAAAAGCTACATTTGCTACAGAAGTTATTAATATTTGTTAAAAATAATAACATTTTGGTAAAACTTCATATTTTGGTCCCTTTTGAACAATCTGTTGTCAATAAGTAGCTTTGCACCTACATGTCATTTAACTCTCATTAGAATATAAGTACACTCTCTAATTAATATCTACTAACTCTTTCTTCTGATGGTCTCCCAAAAGACGCTCTACTGACTATAAGTAACTTTGCAATTACATATCAACTTATTCTAACCCTAACCCTACCAGTCTACTAATACTCTGCTAGCACTCTATTGAGAGTTAGTAGATATGTATGTGCAATGTTACTTATAATCAACAGAATATGTTAAAGGGACCATCAAAATAAAGTGAAACCAAAATGTGCATATGCTTTTTTTGTTTTCATGTTTTTGAAAGAAGTTTCTTCTGCTCCCCAAGGTTGCATTTCTTTAATAAAAAACAGTAAATATTTTGAAATATTAAAATAAATAAAAATCTCTTTTTGAATATGGATTTTTAGCATAATTGCTCCAGGCGATTCATAAATCATATGGGGACTTGCTGCTCAGGAAGCAATTAGTATTATAGCTAAAACACGGCTTACTATTAATTTATGAATTGCTATCATTGGTGCTCAATAATTAACAATGATTCTTATTATCAATGGTTAAAGCTGTGTGTTGCTGCTTAATATTTATACTATTCAAAACATTTACTCTGGAAGCATGCATTCAATGGATCAAAAGTGACTTTAAAGACATTTATAATGTTAAGAAAGTATTTCTATCTCAAAAAAGTGTTGTATATAAGGATCATGTGACACTAGTGCTATGAGTAATGGATGCTAAAAATTCAGCTTTAACAAGCAAAACAACATGTAGGATATAAATCTGTCATTTTAATGTGCAAAATGCATTTGCCTTACATAATCAAATATGAATAAATCCAATCTTCTTATACAGTGTGATCCGCATGTCGGAGGCCAATGCAGCTTTGTGCAGTGAATGTGAGTGGGATTAGATCTTCAGCGCTTCATGAGTCAGCAGCGAGAACACTTAACACCAGTTAACACCATTCAAAACTCAACCACGGACTACTGAGTGCACACACAAAAAAGTAAAAGTCTCCATGGTGCCGTGCTCTATTGTCTGCATTACGCACTCGAATGTTATAGAGCAGATGACCCAAGGATGTGATGGTATTTGACCGTGGTTTATTATGTCTGAATGGATGTTAGAGAGATGGATGGTACGTGTCAAACACCTCGCTCTCGGTCTCTCTGTATGATTAATGCATCACAGCAGGGGTGGGAATCACATGTGAGAAGTGTGAGAGAATGGCATATTTTTAACATCTGTCTGACACAGTCAGGCTGTCTTCAGAGTGAATACAAAAGCACAATTCATTCATTTATATCTAATGGTTCTTAAATGCATATTCTGGCAATTGCTGAAGTTTATTTGTGCATGCCATTTCAACTTATCAGTTTGGATTCTGTGCATGATGCAAAAATAGCAGTAGTAGTATTGTAGTACGCCATTGTGAGTATATCTTCAAATGCACTTGGCGTGGTGCTGATGTGTTAACTGCACCTACGATGAGGCCACAAGCCTTGCTACAGTGATACGCATGGTAAAAGCATCACTCTCGCTGGTCTGGGCTGAAGGCCAGATCTCTCTTACGGAGGAGATATACAGCAAAGGGAAGCATTAAACCGGCTCACAGCAGGATACCGCAGGCCTCTCTAAACCACACACAGGATGAACTGCACATCACTCTTGAATTCTACTTTATTGCTGTATTTAATTCTATGTACGCACATTTATGTGTATGATTGTTTTATATCCAGTAGCTATACACTACTGTTCAAAAGTTTGAAATTAAATTTGTGCGTTAATATTGTGAAATATCATTGCAATGCCATTTTTGATACTGATTTTCTATTTTAATATACCTTCAAACATAATTTCTGAACTAACCTTGGAATACTTTTTTACTCATTTTTTGATGAATAGAAAATATTTTAAAAAGTGTTTATTCAAATCTTTTCTAGAATAAAACTTTTTCATTATCACTTTTTTAGAAAATGTATTAATCCTTGTTGAATAAAAGTATTTATTTCTTTAAAAAAGAAAAAGAAAAGTTGTTCACAGGTACCAAAAAATATTAAGCAGCACAAATGTTCTCACCCCTTTTTAAAAATCAGCAGGACCATGAAGACTTATGAGTAAAGAAGAGTAATAATGCTGATAATTCAGTTTTGCTTCACAGGAATAAATTGTATTTTAAAGTATAGAAAACTGTTATTTTACATTTCTGTAATATTTAACAACAATAATTTCCCCCCCTTTTTTAACAAATAAATGGCTCATAAAAGGTGCATTTCTATTTTAATTAACTAATAAAATAAATTAGATACATTAGTACAAAGCAGTACAGTACTGTGCATAGAAAAAACATAGTAATGCAATGTAATATTCTAAATAACATTTAATAAATTTTTATAATGTGCATTTTTGACTGTAGAAATTGGGTCATTATACAGGAAAATCTATAGCAGCATTTCAAACTTTATCAACATTTTTGGAGGTCCATGTTAACTGTAAAACCATGTTGTAAATAGCTTCACTGTTCAATTGTGTTCAAAGCTTGTCAATCAGCATGGTCTTTTTAGTGAAGTCAGTGCTTGTGGTTAAAGCTATAGCTTAAACAACAACAACAACAAACACATCTTCAGGACACCACGAAGCATTATCTCCAACACAAAGTGCTTGTATTTTCAACAGTTTTCTCTCACCATTCAGCTGCTGTCTGTCACCCACTTCAGTCCTAATGAAACTGCGGTTGCCAAGGCGATACAGAGCGGCATCATTCTCCCAATAGTCAGTGTACAAGCCAACAAACAACTCCCCACCTGTCAATCAAACATCATTTAGAGAGAGAGAGAGAGAGAGAGAGGGTTATGCAATAAAACTGAGAAATGTTTACTAGATTGAATAATGTAAAGCTGAAGTGTTTTTGTCAGTGTTTAAGTAATTTAAGCAGCTATTAATTCAGTTTCAATGTATTGCCTTAAAGAAAAATCCCACTTTTTACTGAACTGATTAAAAACTTACCAGCTTTGTTTACAATTTCATGTTTTATGATGTTTTCAATATTAGGGACAGACAATTAATGAAAAAAATTGCATCCCTGAAGACTTAAGCGAATCCATACCGGCTCTGGTAATGTGTTTGTCATAAATTAAGATACCGCTAGGTGGCACTGCAGACACTGTAAATAACTGTGACTCTTTCACCAGTGAGTAATAAATCCTACCGTAAGTCACGAAGTAATGATCTAAAGGCCAATATCAATTTAGCATCTAAACATTCTTTATTATAAACGATCCTGATGCTGGGCCGGCTGGGAGAGACTAAATTAATAACCCAGCTGAAAACATTCTGCAGCTGCTGTCAGAGAGGAAGTCATCAAATTCATCTCTCAATTTCCCTTCAATCAGATCCCTGCTGCCGTGTGAATGAGCGCTCTGAAGGGCTGGAGCTGAAGTGTGTTATGAAGAGCTTTCATGCTCGGTGGCCCCTGGCGCAAAAAGCACTCGCTTCCTTTCAGAACTCAAGAACACACACATTCTGAGCGTCGAGATGAAAAGGAGAAGGGGGAAGCTACAGAAAAATAAAGATATAGTGGGATGAAAGATATTTGGATGTCAACAAAAGGAGAAAAAGGCTATTAAAGCGTGGAGGAGTGAAGGAGAGGTTATTCTCTGGAAAGACGCAGGAATGAATGCTTACGGTACATAGTGGATGCTGAAGGGCTGTTAGGATGGAATGGACATCTTCCTCTGCCACTCTCGATGTGATCAGACTCCAACCTGAACTCTCCTTCCTGCTGGAACACAAACACATTTAACAAGCTTAATACTATAATAATACAATTACATTCATAAATATACATTTTAATACTTTACAATAATAATAATAATAATTCTAAATAATTATAGTATTAGTTATAAATTAAATGTCTCTATCAAGAACCTGTCAAAAATAGAATACTAAAATTATACATAATAATGCAAATGATGATAATGATAATAATAATAATATGAATATTAATAACAATAATAGAGTTGTTTTTTGAAAGAATGCAATGATCTATCAAGAACCTCTCATAAATAGAGTAATACAATTATATTTAATAACAACAGCAATAAAAATAAAATAATACATGCAAATATTCATACAGAAAAAATGTGGTTTACCAAATAACCTATATAATAATGAAAACAATAATAAGTCAATAAATCAGCTGATTTAACAGAAAAAAAAGTAATAAGTTATTCCATCAAAAATTTTAATTTTACAAAAAAATATCTGTTGATAATTGTGTATAATAAGTTGTGTTTGTGTAATAACAACACTACACACACACAAATAAATAAATAAATATACATCCATATGTGTTTAGTACTCAATGCTTGTTAGACTAATAAAATTACATTTACTAACTACTCTAAATATACTAATTTGGATATTATAATCATATACTGTAAATATAATGATATATTTACAATAACATTACTGGCATAAGTAAAACATGATTTGGATGATTTATTGATGTCTTTTAAGTATTATTATTTTTATTAGCAGTCTAATAATAATAATAAGAAGAAGAATTGTTGTGGTTGTTTATTTATTTGATCATTTTTAATGATAATAATAAATAAATACAGACACACATGATCAATCAATCAATCAATCAATCAGCCAGCTAAGTTAATAAAAATAAATAAATATATAAAAATAAAGTAATTCCACCAAGCATTAACTTTTGACTTTCTTTTTCTCGTGACAGTATTCCCACTCAAAATGCCACCTGTTCATCACCAGCATAGATTGTGTTTTTACAAGCTTGAGCATGAGATCCCCAGCATGACTTGCTGATATGCTGGCATCCCCTCCAGGTTCCTAAAAAGCTTAATGAGCTGGTCAACCAGCTTCAGCAGAAAGTTCCTGCTGGTGGAGCAGCTTCATTATTAGTTTTGCTGGTGAACAGCATGGAGAGTCATGCTGGTGTAAGCTGGTATTTTCAGCAGGGTAGACAAAACAGAAATCTGACACTGCAAGTCTTAACATTGCAGTAAGAAAAAAGAAAATAATCAATCAGCCTGCGGGCAACTAGCATCGTAGTGTATAATGTATTAACACATCAGTATCAGTGTATATTGCTGTAGCTTTTCATCAAACAACACACAGGCCTTTACTGCATTTCCTGCAGTCTCAGGGGAAAGATTACATCCAGGTGAAGCAATGGAGAGTAAAATGAGATTGGAGCGCGCACATCCAAGTCCTTCCTCACATGAAAAGCTCTTTGAAGAATCCCTTTCTCTCCACCGTTATTGCAAAGCTCACTTTTACCAGGAGGTGACGGTGTAAGCCGTGCAACATGTGTCGCAGAACAGGCTTTCACAAGCTTGATTTATGTGTTCTCACAGCGTGTGATCCTGGAGAAACAAACACCAGACATGTAACACCACTCCATCCATCATTTTCTGTCTTAGGATTGTTCTTCTACTCTTTCCGCAGGTAGACGTTTTGGGTTTTTTTTTTCCTGATCATTACTTCATATGAAGCAGGAATGGAAATAAATCCTTAGCCAAACCCATAACTTCAGTTTCATTTTATGAAGCGTGCTGTTCCATGGAAGAATTATGGGTATAAATCATAATCATAACAGTTGGCTATGTCTGACGTGCTGGTTTTTGCTAAGGGGCTGTAAGGTCCTTTGCGAATGTAAAAGTCTTATTTAACACAGTCTTGTGATCATCAGACAGATAGCATCAGTGCTTGTGGCCAGAAAACATGGTTTTGAATGTGCATATCTGCTCGAGCAGATGATGTGCCTGAAGTAACAGGCATAGATGAGACAAAACAGATCCAGATTCACATGATAATCAGCACACCTTACGGCTGATGAGTCAAACAAACTCACATGCACACCTTGTGGAAGGACACATGGTTTGGATTTGCATGAGATTTGGTGATCGTGTTGGTTATTTTCAGGTGTTAAATGTTAGATGAGAGATCACCTGAAGCTGACAGCAGCAGAATACCACGAATGAGCGTTGGTGGACCTCAGATGATGCTAACCCTGGAACAAAACTACCAAATTGTGCTTAATCGCAATATTTAATAGCAATCATTGCTATAGCTAATAGCTAATCATTGCAACTAAAGTGTTACTCCTCCATGTTGTCCCAAACCAATAAAAGCTTTGTTCGTCTTCTGAACACAATTTAACATATTTATGATGAAAACCGGGAGGCTTGTGACTGTCCCATTGTCATATTAACAACATTTTATTTACCAGCAATAATATATTATGTTTAAAGCCTAGTTATATGAATGCATTATTATTTCTGAGCTATTACATGATGTCTAACAGGTCTGTTCAGGCTACTCAAGCAGAAGAAAAAGTTTGTGGTAATCATTACAGCAGAAATATTTAAGCAATGTCTTACATGCCCAATTATATGCACTTATAAGTTTTAAACCAAAGACAATAAGCAATTATAAAACAATTATACACAGGTAACACACAACAATACATGGCACACACAAATATCTATCAAGCAATTTTAATTCGACTTGATTATAAATTGGAAAGAAATGAATGTATATTAATAGTATTTCTTTATGTCTCATCTTGCATCACATTTCCTGTGAAAAAGAATTGTGCTTAATTGTACTTTATGTGCACTACAAAAAGCTGTACTATTAAGTGTGCTTTAAATCATTGTTTTAGTCTTTGGCAGGGTTTTGAAGTAAACTTATTTTGATTGACCAATATTTTAAAGCATGCGAAGCATTTGATTGCAGTGCTATTTGATACTACATTTAAAGTCGATATATTTTAAACGTGCGAAATTGCAACGTCATCAATAGCTAAAAAAGTAAATGACATACTATACATAAATGATTGTCAGTATATTTGGCAGTAGACATTTTTATATAGAATTATGAAATTACAAATTAAGAAATATTTAAGTGAATCAAAAAAGAAAGCAAAGAAGTAGTTCAGCTAATAAAAAGTAGAGAATAAAAAGCTAATAAAGAGTAGAGTACACAAAAGTAGAGCATGACACTAGCAGCACAAAGGTTCCCAGGGAAAGCAAGAGAAAACATACCTAAAATGCAATCCAAGTCAGCTAAAAATAAATACATTTTAAAAATGTAAAAAAAAAACAAACGAACTGCCAAATGCACAAATGTTAAATTGAAACTACAGTTTAGTTTAATAGTGATTAACATGCAACATTCATGTTTTATATTACATTATATTATATCATAATGTGACCCTGGACCACAAAACCAATTATATTATTTTTAATTATTTTTTTTTTTTAAATATACATCAACTGAAAGCTGAATGAATAAATTAAAGGACAATATTTGGCTCAAATACAGCTATTTGAAAATCTGGAATCTAAAGGAGCAAAAATAAATAAATAAAAAAAAATTGAGAATATTTTAATATTTAGAAAGTGGTCCAAATTCAGTTCTTAGCAATAAATATTACTAATCAAAAACTATGTTTTCATATGTTTGTGGTAGTGGGAATATATAACATATCTTCATGGAACATGATCTCTACTTAATATCCTGTTGATTTTTAGCATGAAATAAAAATGGATAATTATGACCCATACAATTGTTACATGTGGTCCAGGATCCAGGGTCACATATTATATTATATTAATTACATTATACTATATTGCTGTCAAATGATTCATTGCAACCAAAATTAAAGTTTTTGCTCACATATGTGTGCATACTATGTATATTTATTATGCATATATAAATACACATATGTACATACCAGTGGCGATTTCTTTAAGACTGCAAGGGAAGCTCAGCTTCCCCTATAATTTCACAAAATTAATGGTCAAATTACGTACTATTGTATTAACATTTTATTGACTAAAAATGCGTTAGAAAACGTTCATCTCAAAGATGAGTTC
>JAUCNO010000318.1:4015369-4033474 GCA_032353835.1 Enteromius viviparus | reverse complement strand
CAATTTCGCCAAGCAAATATAAAGAAATAGGTTGCAGCAGTTTTTATTTCGACTGAACTTGAGAAATCTGTGATGGGGCTGAGTGCGAATAGCTTCAGCGATTCCTTATGATACAAAATTGCTGTCAGTCAAAAGGAGATGCAATCTTTCGACAGAAGAAAATCAAGTCAGCCGACCTGCTATATCTAACTGATTCTGAACGAACTCATCTTTGAGATGAACGTTTTCTAACGCATTTTTAGTCAATAAAATGTTAATACAATAGTACGTAATTTGACAATTAATTTTGTGACATTATAGGGGAAGCTGAGCTTCCCTTGCAGTCTTAAATAAATCAACACTGCCCTAAACCTAGCCGTCACTGGGGTTTAGACAATAAACGAATTAGAATAAATTTGCCACCTTGTACGAATACATACGAATTGTAAGACTGTGTTAGTTAGTTTGGATGTCCATAGGGTGTCATCATGTTGAAAGCCCATGAAACTATTTCTTCAAGATGTTACAAATTATGACCCCTTTTTAAAGTGTCAAGCACCTTGCAAAACTTGTGGTGCCCATGTGTTGCTTTGAAAATCAAGAGTTTGTTTAAAAGAAAAATGAAATGAATCATTAAATGCCTTCAGAAATAATTTCCAGTTCTCTGACCATATATAAAGCAAAATAACTAACAGATTGGATGAGGAATTTCACATTTCATTCACTCTGATTAATCCAAGGTCTTTGCTCTATTGATGTTTATTGGACCTGTCGTTTAGTTTTATTTATGTTCAATATATGAAATCAATTCCACTACGCCTCTTTCATTCATTTTAATTATGAGCATCTTTCTCATTTTCAATCTATGGGTTCGTGAAGATAAATGAGACAGATAAAGAAAAAAAAGAAAACCAGACTTAGCTCATGATTTGACTGGCCTCTCTATGTGATGTTTCACAGGGTTCATCCACCATAAATATTTATTTAATGTACTCCATTTATCAGCAGAAACCACGATGAAAAGACATACGGGGTCATGATGTTTATAAAGAGACCTTATGTCTAGAACAAACAGCAAACTGCACATGTCCCAACGCAAGTCAAGAAAATAATCCTGAACTCCCCGAGGCAATGAGCATTTTAACCCCTCACCGTTATTAACGTCGCACCCCTGAAAGGGCAAAGGGTCGTACCATTAGGCTGTTCAGCGGAGGGATGGGGGAAGGAATCAACCCTCTAACCGAAATAATAAATTACTGCACCCTTAGTATACTCACTGACTTTATTTGTGCAAGTGTGATACTAAATAACTGTAACCGTAACATAAATGTACACATGCAAACATGTATTGTTTATATATAACGATAATGATGGATTTGTTCCTTACAAACACACAGCATTTTGATTCGCAAGATGTTGACTAATGGTCTGGGGCCTGTACCATGATGGTGGCTAAACAAACTCAGAGTTACAGGATTAGTTTTGGGTTGCCAAATCCAAACCGATGCAGTCAGGCATTATTGGTACCATGATGAAGCTCATCAACTTTCTTTGTTAACCCAGACTTGATTCTGAGTTAATGTAGCACGTGCACATGAAAGTGTGACATCAGCACTGAGCAGCCAATCAGATGCTTTTAACCCTTCATTCACTTCTTGTAAGAGTCAGATTCACTACCAAAGTTTAAAAGATTGAGCAATATGAGGAATTTAATCCCATTTACACAGCAGGATGAAACAATCTTTTAATGAAAGAGGAAAACTTGAGGAAAAAAACAAAAACTTGCAAGTAAGATGTATTATCTATGTTTATACTAATTTACAAGCCTATTACTATTAAACTAAACTGGCTTGTGTAATAGATTATGGAGATAATATTTATATAAATAATAAAGTAATTCTAAAAATAATAATCTAAAAAAATCGGATGTTTTTATCTTTAAACAATGTTTTACTATGCAGCGTCCTTTAATCTGAAGTAGGGAAGCTGGGGGAGTGGCTTTATTGCATCAGACATTTGTCACCTTGCTGGAAGCTGATTGGTCAAATTTCACTTTGAGCTCTCTAACCCTGAACATAACCTGCCCCGGAGCAGGTTAGCCAAGCATCGCAAGTTACCATGGCAATGGGCACCAATCGAAGCCAAGTTTCTTTCATGGTACCTAAAACCCAGGATTGGTGCCAACTAATCCTAAACTTACCTGGCTAGCCAGCTAATCCGGCTTCATGGTACAGGCTCCTGGAGTCATGTGGATTACTTGTAGATTGTTTTTATCAGCTTTTTTGGCTCTCGTTCTGACGGAACCCATTCACTGCAAAGGATCTGTTGGTGAGCAAATAATAGTATGTTTCAAAGAAGAAACATATTGTATATCGTTACTGAATTAATTTGTAATTATAAACAAAACTCTTGTGTAAATGATTCAACGACTCACATGATACACACTTCTTTCGTTCTCAAATTAATAAGTGTTTTGAAAAAAATGAGTTTCAATTGATTTACCAACCCTAAAAAAACACAAAGATAAACCCAATTGTCGCCACCTACTGGTAAAACTAAGTGATCGCAAAATTAGTAACTGAAAAATATCCACCACTAGTATGTAAAACAAAAATAGGACTCTAGAAATGATGACTGGGAAGTCAAATTTCAGGAACAGAACTAATAGATAAACAATCATTTGCATGAAGTAATTAATTTCGACTGTACGCGAAAGTGCTTTTTTATGTGTCCCCCTATGCTTTTAAGACAGGAAGTGACTGCATTTATTCACAGGAAACACTGTCAATCCCATTCTCAGGCCTGTCAGCTAATAAAACCGAAAAAGCGGTTATTGCAAGGGAAATGACCCAAACTCTCGCTAATCCAAATCCCCATGTGCTGAGCAGGCTGTATTTCCCCGTAAGCCAAACTAAAGACCTATTTCCTCTGCCTAAGTCATCTGAACCTCAGCCCCAGCGAGCAGGTCTAAGGAAGTGCCGATTCTCCCTAAAGAGGATGCTAGAAGATTCCAGATTTAAGGACAACTGATAGGCTGATTGCGGATATGGAGGTCTACTCCCTTTGCTGAGGGGCTATCGGCTGTCAGAGATAGGGAAGCGTTTTCATCCAAGGAAGGAAAAGAGCTTCCTTCTTTCATCAGCCACTGAGTTCCCCATCTTTTGTCTAAGAGGAAAGGTCATTTTGTAGACTCCCTGAAGGATGGATTGTACATAAATCATATTTTTATACACTGCAGTATAAGCCGAACTTGTATGAACAGGAGTCCATTTTATTTCAGTCAATGAGAAGCCAGAAGCCAAACCTAATTACTATAAAAGATCTGATTTTGAGCAGAAGACTGAGGGACTCTGTTTAAGAGAGACTCTGTACTTTCACACAGCATATTGACTGTGTTAACCTGCTAACCCTAGTAATTATCGTAAGGGTTATCCTGTATTTGGGAATATGATCTTTGCCTTCTTCCAGACAGACTGCATGTCTGGGTAAGGATATATACCCTTCACAAGTACTTCTCTCTTTAATGGAATCAGCATATTCAATATTAACTGTTTACTAAAGAAATAAATAAGCAATATGCAAACAAAGTCAATTTGTAATGAAAAAGGCTGCCCTTTATAATCACACACTGACTTGTAGTTTAAATAAAATAAAAACAAAATAAAATAATAGAATTTTTCTTATATATATTTATTATATATATCTGAACTCCAGTGCACCATCCTTAAATATCTTATCTCTAACAAAAACATCAGCTTTTTCTCTATTGATTTAGAATAAAAAAGGTTTTTGGTTAAGATATGAACCCAGAGGAGTTTGTTTCTCGTGTGCGGGCTGGAAGGGAGATGTCCCTGATCTAGGGCACGAGATTCTGTGTGGCCTTGCAAAGGTGGTGTGACTTGGGGCCTCAAATAACATTACCACATTGTGTATTATGTATATATGATTCACACTGACGCATGTTATTTGTACTTTCAACCTATGTTAAATTGCAGCTGTCATACTTCAATGAACTAGCATTGAAAAAAGTGAAGCTGGCTAACATCAACCTGCCCTTCGCTCAACAAAACACTACATGAGACTGAAAACATGAAGAAATGTGGAGGTGAAACAAGCCAGATTCAAACTCGGTTTGCCCATATAAGCACCACAGCGCACCAGGTGTCTGATTTTCACACTGATACACCTGACTTATTTACTCCACAGATCGACAAACTGACTTTTGCCAAAATTATGCACACTTTTTACCTATAAAATTCCTAAAAATAAAGGAAGTCTTCTAGTGCATGATTCATTTAGTTAATGTTTTTACAAAGTATAAATTAAAATGCATAATATAATAAAAACAGCATAATATAATAAAAACAACACTTTATTTTAAAATTACACATATTAGTTGCTTATTAGCATGCATATTACTAAATATTAGCCATTCGACTATTGGCAAGATTTGAACATTCTGATTCGACAGTGAAAATCCTTAGTCGGGGACAACCGAACATAACTTTATGGATTTATATTAATTCCAATGCCAAAACATAATATAAAAAAATACACATTTAGATTATGAAATATAATCTTTGCATGGTGTTCGTATTTATTTATAAACATTTCATCAGCTAAATAAATCATGGAAAATATTTGATAATTTTATACTCTCATCTTTATAATGAAACAATGGTACTTTAGAGATAAAGCACGTTGCAAAGAGGTGTTTTGTCTGTGCTTTTAGTACGTAGGTTGAGATTAAAGCTTTGACCAAAGTGTTTAAAGCAACAGTGGCACATTGACTCCACATTTAGATGCAACGCTCAGTTAAGGGTGAAGATATGAGATGGAGAGGACTTAGATAAAGATTATTTCCATAAACAATCTCAGCGAAACACGAGTGAGCAGCTGGAATGGGGGTTTGGTGAATGACATAGTTTTCAGTGATGGTGTGATTGAATCAAAGAAAAAAAAAATTTGGCGTCATGGAGTGTGATACCATGCAACAGCTCTACATGAAAAAAAAAGAATGGGGGTAAAAAGCCCCATCTGCTCCCCCTTTCATGGGCCAGGGTGTTTTTGACCTGTCAATCAAGTTAACAAAGACAGACGGGTATTTTGATTTCAAACATCAGTGCTGACTGAAACAACATGCTACTGTCAATTCCACAGTGGCTACGAGATAAACTTCAATTACCTGCTAGGACACATGATGTGTTTATACATAGCAAATGGTCAAGAACACAAACACAAAATGCATGTCAATCATCCAGGAGGTGGAGCTAAGCATACAGAGGTCAGCTCCTCAAGATGGAACGTGCTGTGGACCGCATGAGGCTTGCGGAGAGACGCATGAAAATACTGCCAGATCTGGCTTGTCATGCATTATCCTGTGGTGACTGATTGATTTCAATAGCATTTTGTTTGAATTTTTCCTAGTGCTACATTCATGATTGCCAAAAAAAAAAAGAAGCTATTTATAAAAACATGAACTCAATTTTGTGGAACTGGAAATTTCTATATGTTCAAGGAACATTTGCTATCTATGCAGTTTACATGCACAATAAAAAAATGAGTGTGCTGAAGGCCAGATTTATCCTATTACAATCTACAGTGTGACAGGGTAATGAAAATGATTATTGATGAATTAATAAAGATGCCAAATTGCAACACAAGCTATGTTTGAATCCAAAGTTATGAATTAAACTACTAATTCTAAAATTAATGTGCATAATTGGAATTTCGCATTTGCAAATAAACCACCATTTCCATCCAGGAAGTTAAAGAAAACTAAACTGTCACTTCCTGATTACTTTCTTCATCACTTCTTGATGCGCTAAATACCGCAAAGAAATAATAAATGTGATGCAGTAGGAGAAGGCACTGTATATAATAATTTGTATACAATAAATTACGAGCTTCAGAGTGTATTGATGAAACATGGTCAAGTTAATAATCTTATTTTTGGAGTATTTCATCAGGTGGTCCAGTTTTACTGTATGCTGTCCCATCACAAAGTCACATGTCTTTTTTTGGTGCGATTTAAGGAATTTATTTGTGTTTCAATCATAGCTTATGCACATGCTTTCTTACTGGATTAGGAAATTATTTTTTATGCACATTTTTAAGATTGATATGCAATTGCACACCATTCATTACATTTTTATGTGATATCCCAAAATTGGCAAAAACCAGGTGGATGGAAACACATCTTCAGAATTTAACCCACTAATGGTTTGATGCATGGATGTGTTGGTTATTAAAATAATCAAGCAAAATTAAGCAAAAGAAAGAAAATTAAACACCTATGCATCTGAGCATTAAACTCAAGAATCATGATATTTTCAATACACATAAAATAATTAATGGTGAATCAGTCTTCACAAGGCATTTTAAAATACATGTGATTATAACAAAACCGCTCTCAGCATTTCTACAGGAAACACCCATCTCCTCATATTATATTTATGAGTATTTCACTTTTTAACCTTCTCAAACATCAAGATACTCTTTCAGTTCAGTGTCTTGGCATGTACAGAGATAAACACACATTTTAAGTGATATCCTTTGAAAACAAACTTAGGGGCTTTCCATGGTTTTATTCCCTATAATTTTCTCCCACCTGGAATAACCACTCATGTTTAAGAGATGCAAACCTTTTAAAAAAACACACAAGTGTTGGATACATTAGGTCCTGACATTCATTCACTTCATGGAAAAAGAAGCCTTTCAACACCCAAAGCCAACAGAATGAAAGATGCCAAAGATTTGTGTTCATAAAACATTCTCATATTTAACCTAGGACAACATGAGAAAGAAGGAACAAAATTTACTGCTTACTGATTTAAATAACAATAAACCTTGACATTTATACATCATAATTCTTGGACTGTCAGTCGGAGTAGATTAAACCTGACTAAGTAGATCTCCTGAGTAATGTCACATCATAATTCACTTACAGATATAAGACTATTAGCTCAACTCAATCCTCCTCTCACAAGAACTGCCACAAATGCCTCAAGAGACAAGTCTGCAGAGGATTACTGGGTACCAAAAAAAAAAAAAAGATGTCAAACTATTTCCAACTGAAGGCACTATGTTTCTCAATGAGTGGTTTGAAATAACTTGTTATTATAAGCTTTCCAGGGTGACAGAAAATTACAACATCTTTGCAAAGCCATTGTGTGTCACCCCTAAAATGAATGCCGGATGGACACAAAGCAAGGGAATAAATACAAAAAGCATTAGCTGAAGGACAGATAACATCCAAATGAACACCATCAACCACGTTTACTGGAGTGCAATATATCAAAAGATAAGAGGACGTCACACGAAGCGCCATCCTTTAACGTTTGATGAAATTCCAGGCCATTGTTTTATTGAAATTGGTTGTTTAGGTTGTTTGATGTGGGGAAACAAGCTGACTGATGGATACATTGTAAATTACTGACCTTGGAGATCTTTCATTGACCAGAGAACAATGTGCATTCATTGAAGCCACTGTAAGTCAAGGAAACCCTTGTTCTTGGGGGCCATTTACAGGTCTGCTGTTCAGCGCTGATTGGACTGACTGTGAAGTTTATTAAAACCCAGGATTTCTTCCTTCCCGTCCTGCAGTCTCTGAAGAACCCGTCTCCATGACGACCCTTCAGATGCCCCGTTTGAAAGGAAATTATGGGTTTATTCGGTAAACAGACCTTTTGGAACTGTCAGGAGAAATACTGAGAAAGACACAGCGAGAGGTAGGAAGAAGCGTGAAGAGACCAAAGCAGGAACAAACTCTTCCAAGAACATCATTAATTACGCAATGACCTGCGGGCCAGCTAATCACACGCAGTGCTATCTGGATACAATGACTGGGTGATGAAACAGCAGGAGGTTTACTTGTATAAGTCCTTTTTCTTTTATGTGCCCTGGACTCAAAGCTTGCCTTTGGAGTGACAAATAGGTAACTACTACACCTTGGAAAATGTCTTTTACAAGGTCAATAGTACGGTGGCCGAGAGAGCTCAATGCCCTGCAAGCGTAAGAAAACACATGCAAACAGAAAAAAAACAAAATCACATTAAGAAAACATCTTCATCAGTTTGACAACACAGGCGCAGCAAATTCTCGCAACGCAACCAAACACAGAAACGCGCTGGAAAAAGCAAGGGCCACAAAGAAAATATACTCAAAAAGTGACAAACCCATCTGAGAATAACTCTAGCAAACATACCATTTAAATAATGTTTCACAGTTAAGTGCGTAATTCGTCAGATTACTCTAATAATATCCAAAACGACCGTATGATCAGGTTGTTAAACTAAACACAAAAAACTCACATTTTAGTTCAGCGACAACATCTCTGCTCTGACCAAAAGGAGAGATGACACTTACCATGCTATTTGCAGCGCGTTTCTGTGCGTTCAGTGTGTTCGTTTGTTTGCAGCGCCTCTCTGTGTTTGGTTGCGTTATGAGAAATTGTAGTTTGCATGCGTTTTCTTCTGTTTGCATGTGTTTTTATTTTTTATTTTTTAGTTTGCATGTGCTCTCTTTCGTCTAATGTTGTTTGAACCACAGAATATCTTCTAATTATTCAATATTCTTTAAAAGAAAGTCCGTCATACAGAATTAGAATTTGAGCTGAATTATTCCTTTAAATGTGGTCAGCATCCGTTCCAGACCACCTCTAAATAGGTTTAGTAATCCAATTACAATCCAATCATGGAAAATGCATGTGAATGACAGACGTAAACTTTGTCTGGAATGACTGGATTATGCCAATATATAACACAAGGAGAACACACAGAAATAGGTCAATGAAAACCACTACCAGCCTTCACATAAAATCACTTAGAATGGTAAAATAATACATATGAATGTCTTTCGTTTGGGAATAAAATTTCCCCATTCACCAAAAATAGAAAATAACTCAAGGCAAACTCATTTAAAGTCACCTGAGCATAGATGAGACTTCTTGTCTACACTGAAATAGGTTTAAGATTACAGCAGAGACTCAAGAAACACATTGGTGATTATGACCTGAGCCTAAACGCAACATGAGCTGTCTAATGGCCTGTTATACTGTCAATTTAAAACAGAATATAAAAATTAAATACAGACCTTCGTCTTCCTAGCTAAGAGCCAAAAGCTCTGTAAAACAAATCCCAAGGCTGAATTCAAAACTTAAAGATCATGTTCTCCAGTAAAAGGTGATGAAAACCCGATTTAGAGCGCTCAAACTGTGATTACTCGTTTAGTGATGACTGACGACAGAAAAGCTACCATAGCTTGTTATTATAGACCACAACATGGCGAAACTGAAGTATGTGGCTTATTTGACTGTACTGAAGTGTCAGAGAGCTCAAAATATGCCTCTTTTCTCACATTTATATTAATGTAGGGGGCAAACCTCTTATGTTTGGGTTGCTTAAAAAAAACATCCATTTACATGATGATAGCTGCGACCAACTGGAGGTCCGTTAGGATTTGTATGTTTGAACAGCTATAGATTCGGGATAAGAAACTGACACTTTTTATAAGTAGCTAGGACAAGGGCTAAAAGCTCTGGAGAGCTTTTGGGGGGCTCCTTGTTGAAATTTTGCAAGGGGTAACTGTTCAGTAATACCGCACCGAAGCCAGCATGGTTTATTTATACAAGTTAATGCACGAAACTCAAACTCTGTCTTAACAGCGTGACATCACCTCAAACCGAGGTCGGACACTCCAGAACCAGTTGGAAGTGTTTTGAAATAATGTTTAGAGTAGATTGAAACTGAATTCACTTTCGAATAAATATACAACTCTTGCAGATCATGTGCTCAACATGTTGCCCTTCGGACCCTGCGGTAGGGAAGAACGTACAGTCGAAACGCTACACTATTCGATACTCTCAGAAATACCTGTATGTAATCAAGGTAAGCCTGTAAGGTTGGGAATGCACCATTGGGACGCGGTTGACAATTTTCATGCCTGAAATCATGGCAGTGTTACGCTCCCTCATAAACAAACACTTTTGCCAAGTTGTAGCTCCTACTAATTACACCAATTTCAATGGCAATCTCTTAACTCTCACTTTTGTTGTTTTTAGCTTGATTAAACCCTCAAAGCCATTTAAAAATAAATATCAAATACGTGCAACCACCTACACAATCCCACCCAAACACCTACAAACCAGCTGAATGTGCTGTTGCTTCAGCTGTTAGACAACCAAGCCAAAACAAAAAAAAAAATAAGCTTCATTTACACCTAATTAGCATTTGCTGTAGATCATTTTTATTTCTTTAAGCAAAGCTTAGCAGAGAAGCTACTTGCTCAATTTGTTCGGATTTGAGAAAGGTTGCATCTCTAAGAAATTACAGGGATAAAACTAACCCAATCTTTGTCATTTTGTCAAGCCCTAACCAAGAACTAATGTACTTACTAAGACAAATTTGGAAGCAAATTTAGAACCCTGCCCACACTAATGAAAATTAATTCCATTAAGAAAAAAAGCACTGTTGCACTGAAATGTAATAACCAGAGCTACTTGTTCTAGTTAAGCAGGAAACAAAGGTGCATTCATAAAATCCACAAAGGAGACAAACTCGAGCTCTATAGATATTGATAAGCGTGTCAAATGCGTTCCACTCAAGCACACAAAACACAGGTTGCTACAAGAAACTGTTGGCTAGGAGAATTCATAAGTCCACAAACACTACCTTTAGAAAAACATACCATTGTAACGACAGGTTTTGCTCAAACACTACTGATTAAATGTGGTAGCTTTGTAATATAAGCAACCACTGTCATTAAACCCTTTGAATTTTCCCAGTTACAATTTTGCTAATTTGCATAACATGATGAACTTTTAGCACCAGGGACATACACTTTTAGCTCATTTTGCCTTATCTACCAGTTCATCTAGTGGGTGACCTATAAGCAGCCTTTACAAAAAATGCTGTAGACTAATAAAATGAAGAAAACAAAGTAACAACAGAATTTGTATAAAAATCCATAAAACAATTAGCCTGGGCCCGCCCATACTTCCTTTGACACTACATTCACTTTGCGAGCAAAGTTAGTCAGTTTTAGAGCATTTCTGTTCCCAAAAAAGTGGGAACCAATGAGAAATGAGCTACAATTGGTTACGGTGGCTTTGGGTTCCGTCGCTATGCATAAGTCATCGGAATGAGTGGTCTGATTGGTTGTAGATTCGTACGGTAGTATACAGAGGCATCTGATGGACACAGGTTAAGCCCGCCTGCCAGAAGGCGGATAGTAAGGTAGCTTTGCCAGAGTAAACTCCTACGAGCTTAATAGTCGCGGAAGCCAGGCTATAAAAAAAATATTTTTTTAGGACATATACAGTAATATTCCAAACCAGTTTATATTATATTACCATATCTAACTTACAATTTCTTCCATCTAAGTTGGTAGTTCTTGGCCAGAATAAGCTGCACAAAAGGTCAGTACTAAAATGTCTGAGGACTAAAAGACTGAGTCATACTCTAAAAAGGAATCTCTTGTAACATTTTCAAACTCAATTTTATAATTAAGGGTCTGGTAAACTGGGAATTCAACAAGCACTACAGTATGTCTGGTAGGCAGAAAAAATTCCAGATCTGGTTAGCACATAACATGCAGCCACTGGTAGATCAGGGCAATATTTAATTAAATCAGCTGGTTTTAATTTGAGTTATAATTTAAGACATCTTTTAAATTTAGAAGGAGAATCCCATCGGTTTAACCGCAAGTCAACCTCCTGTGATTGCTCCAAGGCCTACACAAATGCTTCAACTACCTCTGAGGTATTCATGTTATTCAAATTTTTACATGTTTTTCATTCCATAATGATAGGATACATGCAAAAATGTTTCTTCTGCAGGGTAGAGAACACTTTATCAGTCTAGACATGCAAAGAACACCATTCTGACTGGATGACAGAAACTGAAGCATGGGGGTAAATGGTTAGTAAAGAATAAAATGATACGCAAGTCTGTTTTAGAACATTTCCCCTTAATATTCATCATTTAAATCAAAAAAGGGGCACGGAGAAGAATAGGACTGAAAGGATTGGAAAAGAAATTCCACATTTCATCCTTGCCTGGGGATATTTCCCCTGCTGCCAACTGCTTTCTTCGCCACACGTCAATCACAATTTGCTTGAGTATGCCAGCAGCTATATGCTCAGTCCACTGTATATGACAATGTAAATCAACATTGTGACAAATCTAATGAGAAAAGCCACTCAAACACCTTTATCCAGGGCATACAGTCTCAGTGTTTTTCTCTTTCGTGAGCAGGTTGTACAGAACTCTCATAGATGGTATTGGTTTGATTTACCATGCACTGAATTTCCTTACGGACTCTCGAACATGACCAACAATGGGTGTGGAATTTTATACGACACAGTTATATGATCAAAGAGGAGGACTGAGAGCGGCACGGGCTATTTGCTTCGGGCTAGGGTGTTCATCTACAAAGGATGCCCCCATCTATCCCTGAATTTCACTGTAAACATGCCAATGTGAGACCAGCATAGTAAAAAGAACAGTTGACATTCCTTCAGTGAACCGCATAAGCTGACAGAAAACCACATTGTAGAAGCTCAACCACCGTAACGGTGAGGAAAAACACAAATAAAAGAGAATCCAGATGGATTTGTGGCAGCACAAGTGACTTAATACAAATCATTTGCATGTCCATAATCAACTTCACTGTCATTCATTCACACTTTCTAACAGATTAAAAATGTAGTACACAATATAACAAATAAACTAAAAACTATATAAATAAATAAAACACAAAAGATTTGAGTCACAAAAACAGGGAGGATGAAGGTCCACCCTTAAACCTGATATTTAGTGGGGTGCAAGTAATTCGTAGAAATACTTAGCAATTAGATTGTATAAAATTCGTACAAATTATACCGTATGAAGAAGATCATCTGAATATCATATGAAATAGTACACAACAATATCTTATGAAATTGTATTTGTTGCTCTTCAAATCATACAAAATTAGATTAAATAGTACAAAATAAGATTGTACAGAATATTACAAGAGACACTAAGATGAATGAAATCTAATACATTTACACTTTCACAACCAATTTGCCATGCAAGTGTCTTGCAGTAGCTAAAACAAATATTAAAGTAAATACAAATAAACTAAACAATACAATTTGAAAAATTATTATACATTTACTTGTGGCGAAAAGTGGTAAAGTGATCAATATGGTTATAGTCTGTATAAAGTCGTTCGGAGGAGCTGTACAGAGATGTCCATCCAAGTCTAAAATCATGGCCAGTAATAACAGCTTTAGCTTCAATTTAACTGAACTTCATGCTCAAGCATTGCACAAACACCCACACACACCTGTTGCCTTACCTTTATGAGACAGACGTAATCTTGGATACACAGTCTTTGCCGACTGAGTTGCAGAGCAGATCCATAGCGTCATGCAAAGCATGAAGGTCCACACACCCCATGCCATCCTCACACACTCTGCTTTTGTATGTCTCACACTCGCTCCTTACGATCCACCATGAGCAGCCTCCTTCCACTAAACGACTGAATTGCCGGTTGGAAACTCACTTCGTTGAAGCTTAGGGTGTGTTTTGAGATGCTTCTGTGGATTCCAGTGTGAGGAAAGTGTCTAAACTGTGCGCAACGCTGTGACTCAACCCTGGCTGACTGTTCCTGTCACCCTTACCAGAGGCGATGCATTCCTCAAACTCATAAAAATGTGTGAGTGCAAGCGTGTGTCAGACAACAAGCGCACTGATCTTGGAGAGCTTCCACCTCCTTTAATGAGAAGAAGCCTCCTCTCTTTCCTCTCTCTCTCTCTATGGCTCTGTGAAATACTGCCCTTCCACGTGCCAGCCCTCTCTCCCCTCCTGACTGCTTCATCTCCCCTGCCGCACACATGGACAACAGCCAAACACTCCCATCCACCCCCACCTTTCGCTTTCACTCTCTCCTTCTGTCTATCTCGCTTTCTTTTAGTTCCACCCTTGTGTTCTCCCGTTTATGATGCACTTCTGTTCTCATCTCAGGGACCATGTTTACACGCAATTGCAAATTGCGATTAATATTGTAATTTGGTCATGATGTGGTTCCCTCAACTGCAGTTGGACAATGTACGAAATTTTAGAAATCAGACACAAACTGCTTAATTAATCAGAAATCTGTGTTGTATAAACACTTCTTACCCAGAATATCCATAAATAATATATTTATTTATGCACATGTCCAGATGAAAGTAATTATAAGTGATTGGTGGGAAAAGCATTTTAGAAAAGTCAAATTATCAAAGAAACATTTTTTTGTGGAGTCAAGAACCAATGTTATTTTGTCTAAACGATAGAGGATATGAAAATAAATCAATCAGGGCGCTGACACCAGGTTTATGAATGAGAATGAACCCATGGCACAATTAATCCGAAATGGAAATTCTGTCATTATTGGAAGTCAGGGGGTTTTAAAACATCATCTTTTCCACTAAACAAAGAAGTTATGCCGTTTCAAAGTTTTATGACTCGGTTCTGTGGAAAAGCTGATATTTTGAAGCCCACTGACTGCCAATGATAACAGAATTAAATTATTTGGTAAACTGTCCCTTTAAATAGGTTAATTAAATTAAAATAATTGATTTATAAAAAAATAACTCAGATAAATAGCATCTCCTGTATTTACTCAAAAGAATGGAGAATAGAGAAAACACCCCATGTTATTTTACAAAGCTGATTATATGATTATTTACTGTATAGAAAAATTCTGAATTTCAATAAATAGAAAAAATTAATGCTGACAAGAAATCAGAAATGGATTGTTGGATGATAAAGCACTGATTCAACTTGTCCCACATGCATACTGTATTTTGATTAATTTTAGCTGTAGTGAATATCTATGCTAAGGTGCATTCATATTCACCACTGTTTGGATAATTTCAGTATTTTCACTAGGATTTCATTCAGCTGGAGGGCACAATATTTCTCCACACAGATTTCGCCCTGGTTTTGTGTAAGTAATGCAGATTTGACTAAAAAGGCCAATGTCATGTTAATATTGAGTACCTACAGAGTACAGCATCCTTCATATACATCCAAAAATAAGTCTTTAGTTTTATAACATTTATAAAAGAAAGATACAGCTCTTGGATTCTATCCGAAAAAAGCCTAGCTCCTAGAGGCGTGCTGTGTGGGAGGAGCTAAAGAGTCACGAGCGTGATCACCAACAAAACACAGACATGATGCCCTTTCACTTACCATCTGCATTTCTGGGATCTTTTGTAGCAGAGGTTCTTTTGCAAAGCTTAAAAAAAGTTATCTTTCGTTTACAACCAAAAACGCACTTCTTTGGAAACAGGAAGTATAGGCCTACTACCCGCGCGAGTCCCTTGCAGTGCAGTTAATGAAGCGCGTTGATGAGCGCGATCTCTCTTGTCTATGCCTGCGCGGGCGCGTGCTTGTGGGAGAAATGCCCATATAAGGAGTTCCATCCTCGACTGCGTCATTAAAACAAACAAAAAGCAAAAAAACCAACCTCCCAGAATAGTGTCACATAAATACTCGGCCATAACAGTTTTTTGAAACTTTGTCCATGAATATTTAAACATCTCTGAATGCACAAAAGTCCACATTACCCCTCCTTAATGTAAGGACACCTTTAGGGCTATTTAATGACACTGGGTTTAATAAAAAAAAAGGATGTTATACTGGCAAAACTGGGACATATTTTTTTGTCATACACCCACATTCATCAACTTACATACACTTCACTTCCAGTAAACTACTTGCATAAAGAGTTTATTTGAAGCAAGCAACAGCTAAAGGACATGATGGCAACAAAAGAATCTTTGCGGGTGAACCCAAATATAGTGCAGTACACCACTTCCCCTTACGGTTACCATCTTGTTGTTTTTTAATATTACACGCATTAGAATGCCAAAAGATAATGGAAATGAAGGACAGAAGTCAGCACAGATGCGCTTGTTCATGTAAACCACCAATGACAAATGACAAGGGGCACTCAAGCTCTGACCATGACCAAACAATCAATTCACAGCGTAGATCTAGAGCTGTGGTGGATTGTGAGCAATCACTTTCATCTGCGCCTGCGGTTACGCAGCCCAAAGCTGGAATCATTATAGCAGCTCTGCATTCACCAAGGGTTATTTTTGCGAGCCCCATTAAACTGCACTTAACTTTTCTCTTTCAAGCCCCCTTTTCTTTGTCATTCTCACATCTACACGTCCCTTTTAGTTTGTGAGGTTTGAGTTCCTCCTGCCTGCGACTGATTATCAATCCCTGAGGTTCAGACTGTAGTAACTAAAGCACTTGTGTACACTTCCACCTCTTAGATCAGTCAAAAATGATTATTAATGTCATTCACCTGTCATCTGAGAAGAATAGAGGTCACTCTGTTCCTCCTGATAGCAGCACTGTGTTATTTCGTGAACCAACAGCAGCTGATCCTTGTTAAATTCTGAGATGATCTCATTGTACTTCACATGTGGCATGCTGGTTACGCTTGCTGAATTGGGTGACATCATATCACTTTGTAAATATTGGACCTCTACTGTTTTTTTTTCCCCCTCATCAAAAAGTGATCAAAACCTCTATCGTTCAAACAACAACACACAGTTACTCATTAAATACAGTTTATCCCATCGGCAGGCAGGAAGTACTTGGCCACAAAATTCAGAAACACACTTTAGTTAAAAACTTACAATTTAAGAGCAAAAAAACATCTCAAATTAGTCTTTAATATTCTTATATTTTATTAGCAATCTGGAATAAAATTACAAAAATAAATAAATAAAAATAGATAGTAAAGCTGAATGCAAAATGTAGGACAATAACAAAATAACACAATATCAATTGGAGTTTATTAATTAATTTGTTATTATTTTATTTTACAAAATAAATCCAACATGGCTTACTTCAAAAAACATAACCCAACAATCTGTTTTATTTACAATTTGGAAGAATTCTATTTATTAAACTGTAGTTAAAAAAGTTTTTTTCAATTTCAATAGTGCAAAGGGAATCTCATCTTATTTTCCACATAGTGACTGTACCAGAATAAAAATGGCAAGGCTTGTGGAACAATGACTAATTGGTTCCTTTTAAATACAATCCGCATGAAACCCCAGCACAAGTGAGTGTGTCATGTGTGTAGAGTTGGAGTTTGAACTGCTTTGGCTCCGTTTCGTTCTTGTGAATGAGTCGATACATGTCAGTCACCATCTGCCTGCTGCCCATTTCCCTAACCTTTCATTATCCCCTTCTTTCGCTCTTTCTTTTATAATAACAGCTATCTGACAGTCACCCTACAATCTCCAGCTGAATGAGAGACAGAGAGAGAAATAGAGAAATAGAGTGAAGGCTTCTGGCAGCTGCACCAGTGCAAAGGAAGTCATCAGAAATCACTCTGCTCATGCCAGCATGTTTGACACACTTATTATACTGATTGGAATGTTTAAAATGGAAATGGAAAAAGATAGTATTGTTTAATATTTCTCGTATGTTTAATATTACACGTGTCTTTTTTGGATTAGCTGAAAAGGTCAGATATCTGATGCTGCGGCTCTCGGGTTGAGGAAACATTTCAGAGGATCATTTGTAAGAGATATGGGCCTAATAAAAGATTTTAGATAAAGTATCTCATGTACTTTCCATGCAACAAAACAAATCTTATCCGTTGTTCATAAAACCAAACACATAAGTGGACAATGTAAATGTTTAAGGTGACTTAATAACATTAAAAAAAGAGGATTTTTAAATGCAGTTCTTTCTCCCACTTTATGGTGCTTCGGGTTTCAGGACAAATACAGCATTGGCGGCATAATTTTCTACCAGTGTTATTACTGTTAGCTAAAACTATAACTACTATTAAACTATTTAAAAACTTTTTCAGTAATTTAATTAAAATTAATATTATATTATATTGCCAACTATTAATGAATAAAAGAAAAAATACATTTAATTGAAAGAAAAACTAAAAATATAAAAATAAAATCTTATTTGAAATATGGGTAAAAGTATATAAATAAAATTAAAATTGCCCCAATTTTACATTTATTTCATCTATATACATATATATCCTTTCATCTTAAATATTTAGTGTGCATTATAATTATTTTAGATTAATTAAAAAAAAATATATATA
>JAUCNO010000318.1:3969708-3983029 GCA_032353835.1 Enteromius viviparus | reverse complement strand
CGCCTGGTTTACGGTACTGTCTTCTGCCTTTCTGCATTGTTGTCTCTGCCCCTTTCCGAACGCCTTCTGTCTGACTATGTTTGTTTATTAAAACCCTCTGCACCTGAACTCGCACGTCTCGTCTGCTGATTCATGACAGATACTATATTTAAAATTACATTCTAATTAGATTCTGAATCCTTTGCTCTCTTATATTTGAATCCCACTGTCCAAACCACACACTACATTTATAAATAAATATAAAAAAATAATAAAAATAATAAAAAAATAAAAATAAATAAAATAAAATAATGTATATATTATTTTTATTAATATTATGAATTAATTAATAATATACAAATGTTGAAAGCATCACAAAAATTTAAATGAAATTATTTTACTTTTTTTTCCACATTATAAACTTTAAGCTTTGATAAATTTGTCTTTTCTGTGCATTTAGTCTGTATTATGGTACCTACTTGCTTGTTTTAAAAATTATATCTAGGACAAAAAAGTTAATCTAATCTAATTAATCTAGTCTAATCAAATCCAATCAACTTTTTTAAGACCCTTAAAATTAAACGTTAACTTTTAAGATGAAATTTTAAAATGAAATGAAATTTTAAAATGAAATTTTAGTTAAATATTAACCAGAAAATCAGTCGTTCATATTCAGCATCACTTACCGATCAACATGGAAGCAGTCAGCAGTTTGGGGTCATAGGGACTCTTTCCACGGCCATTCTCAAAGCTTGACGACCCTAGCCGAAAGATGTTGTCCTAGATAGAAATGAGAACAAATGAATCCACAATAAAACCTTTATCAAATTTTAGTCAGATTTCTTGGCTCAATTTTCTGTGATTCAAACATTTTTCGCATAATTTTTAGGTCTAAATAACCAAACCTTCAGAATAAGCAAAAGTGAAAGAATGTAATAAGAACAGAAGCAACAATAAACTGTGAAAGAATAACTGAAGTGTGATGGGTTTACCTCCGGGCGTTTGCCCACTTCCACATAAGAACAGACGGGATGAAAGGCTCCTGTTCCACACACATACAAGTGCGTCTGATTAAACGGCTGCAGAACCTTTATGAAGTTTGAGCACTCCTTCTGCAGAGAGAGAGAACAAAACAATTAATGATCAGAAATCAGCATTTATATTGATGTAGTCAATATTTTACAAACAGAAACTTCCAAAATAACCCCTTGAACATGACAGAGAGAAAAGCAAACTAAGTCTGCGGTGCATCCATATTTCTTGATTCACAGTGGTCTCTGCATTCTCAGATAAATAAACACATGCCATCTGTGTCAACAAATGCAGACGGACCCAGCTTATCACCTACACACACACACACACACACACACGCAGTCACACACACATGCAGTGGTCTAAGAAAGTACTTGGGCACTTCGGATACAATTAATGTACATTTTTTGAACAGCAAATTCTGTTTGATAATATGGCACTGAGAAGACTAGAGTATGTTGCTGAAATTTCAATTTGCATCACAGCAATAAATTACCCTTTTAAATACATTCTATATATAAATTAAATTTTAAAAAAATTATTGCATCCCAAAAAATGTGTATTATTATTGTTGTTGTTGCTGTTATAATATGTTGACACTAAAATAACATAAAATTCTAATAAATAAATCCAGAATATAATAATTTATATTTATATATATATATATATATATATATAAATTCTCTATACAATTTTTTTCTTTTTTCTTTATTTATTTTTTAAAAACAGTAAGATAATATTTTTAATTTGTTTGTTTTTGCATTGTTATGATGCTTAAAATTCAGCTTTTATATTACTGGAATGATTATTATTATTATAATATATATCTTTAAAATTGTATTTTACAATATTACTGTTTTATTGAATTCACGGTCAAACTAAAAAACAAAACAAAAAAAACAACAACTTTTTTTAATGATGCTAAACTTTTAAACACTGGTGAAGATGAAATATTTGTTTGCTTTCTAATGTTCTATACTAACATATTTTTTGTAGTGACCTAAACCTGTGATTAGAACACCTGTGTGCACTCGAGGGGAACAGACTTTTTTTACAATCACTAATAATTACCTTAATATTATCTTTCATTATTATAGGGGTTTATGTTGAATAATGATGTCATGGTGTTATGATGGTTGCAGATAGTGTTTTGATGTCATCAGATTGTCATGCTGTAATTTGTGGACTAACCCAATCATTTCATGTTCTCTAATATTGTCTAATTCCTCTGTTTATGTCATTTCTGTGTTCATCAATCTGCTGCAGCAGAATTCCACACACAGCGGCACAGCTGACCAAAGCGCTTCATTAAAAGAAAAATATTACAACAGCTGGAGCTGTTTTTCAGCAGGGTGTTTAGTGCATTAACAGGGAAATCCTGTTATGGGCGTCCAGAGCTCCCCAGTGGCCTGTACTCTCAGGGTTAGTGTGTGTATGTGTGTGTTTTATTTGTGTTTGTCATCTGCACTGTAACATCTGAGAAGGGATTTTGCCTATGGAAATGTGTGATCAGAAGCTCCTCAGTTGTGTTAAAGCCACGTGTCTGAGCAAGTCTCATCTGGAACGGACTAAAGTGACTCATCTGATGTGGAAAAGCTTTACAGAAAAGTAAGACATTGTATAATATGTGACTCAAAGACTTGGCTTTTTCCACTCCATCAATATTGACTGAGTGATACCTCAGGTTAGCTGTATATCTCCAGCTCCCAACTGAATATACCTCAACAATTATATGTAACTCATTTGTATGGTGATTTCTCCAAGCAACCTGCAAACATTTGTTAATTGAATAACTCAGACTTAATTTAAACTGACATGTTTCTGCACACACCTTCATCAAGACAAAAACGCATGGTTTTAATTTAAGTATTGCTGGTTCTGCACCTTCTTAATAGTGCTTTTTTACATTTATACAGTATTGTTTGACAGTGAAATTGCACAGTCACTATTGGTTTTGACCAAATACACTTAGAAATTACAACTGTGAATGAAATTCAATGAATTAAACTAAAATAAAATACAACTTACAAAACAGAATGTTAAAATGCGATAAAATGCATTTTATTATTATTAAAATAAATGCTTATTTTATGTTAAAGTTATTTATTGCAAAATCCACAGATAAATTCAAACACTGCTAATTAACACACACCTGTCTGATCTGACCTAACATGCAACACCACCAACTTAAATGGTTGTTTTTGTGAATACTTCTGGTTCATAAGCATTGATCTCACTCTCTTTTTGTTTCTTACAAACTGAGATCCTTCAACAGGACCAGCAGTTTTCTATCTTCATTGGCCCTCAAAAGAGCCCTAAATTCACATGGTTCCACTTACTTCAAACAAGTTTGAGTCAACCTCTCTGAGCAGAACAAGCTTCAGTCAATCTGTCTCTTTTCAGCAGCACCCCTCTCTTCAGATAAAAGCCATCTTTCAGTGAGCACCCGGCCATTCATCGAAACCATGTTTACATCAAAATCTCACACAATGCATGTTATTGCAATTCAAATAAGCACCATTGAAACCTAACCAACCTTATAGTTTCTTTATGATGCTAACAGCGCTGAGGGACGCTTTCTATGGCTCTATATGTTCAAGGCAGCGCCTCGGGCAGGATCTGCGATGGAATTTATGAGAGCAAATGGCAGCCCAGCCTGGAAAGTGTTTACACACCGTTGTCCCACAATTCAGTGATTTGGTTTTTATTCATTCTTCCACTGACATCTGCTGAACTGATTTTCTGAGAGAAACCTTCAACTTTGTTTGTGAACGCAAAAGATGGATGACAGACAAGCTCAGCTTTACCTTCTCCGAATGAGCGCTTCATGTCAAAGGCAAACGGATCGTGTCTTGATTTTGGATCCATCTCAAATATTACATTTACTTTCAATAAAAGACATACAGTATATAATGAAAAATTCTTTTGATGACTCTTTTGAAAGCTGACGTACTATGCAAACATACACTTCTGCTGAAAACATCCTGCATGTTAAATCTGAAAGTGCACTGTGTATAAAAGTTATTGTCACTCAAAAGAAAGAGTCGACTCAGGGTCATTGAAACAAATAATTTTTCACGAGACCTAATAGATTGAACCCCAGCAAGGGCAGAGCTCGGCGTCCGGCTCAGACCCGGTGGAGGAAAGTGCGGAATAAAGGCAGAGTAGGTGAGGTGGAGAAAAGCATAAACGAAATACAGAATGGAAGAAAAAAGGCATATTTAAGGCATTTAGACTTGATTGGTTGGATCGTAACGAGCAGATTGAGGAAATGCGGAATAATCAGCCGTGGCTAATTATTCATGCATGCTCCGAAATTTGTTCATAAACATCACTTAAAATGAATCTCAAGCCGTTTCATATTACCCACCCACTTGTTGATTTTTTTTGAGTTGGTCTGAATGAAATTGTAAATTCATTCTTTGCCACTAGGTGCCGCTTTTGAATGGTTCAAAGGTCACAAACACTACTTTAAATGAAATTGACCAATCATTCACCAATTAATCGTTGAACAAGTCATTTGGGAGTCAATGAACAAATAAGGTAAAAATAGAGGCATACTGTATTATAAGAAAATGAAAGTGTTTTTTAAGCTTGCATGCATGTCAACCTGTTGTTGGGAACTCCCAAAACCAAAATATGAACTTTTCATAACCCATATGGGGCACTTTAAAGAATTTTCCAATATTATGTATATGCTTGTGATGCAAAGCTGAATATTCTGCATCATTGCTCTTGTCTTTAAAGTTAAACCTTCCTTCATAAATCATTTTAATGCGCTGCTCAAGTACCGAAGAAAATTTTTACAGATTGTTGTGTAATCATTTATTTGGTCTCATCTTACTGTTCTAATTATAAGTTACAGCACACATGCATGTACTACAAAGTGAGACATATGAGAGATGTTCACTGTATCAGTGAGGTCTAGAGAGAGGATGGGGGGTAAAATACAAAGTGAAAGAGAAGCACTTACTTGGACATCCTTCCCAGCCCACTTGCATTCATCTCGTCGAGTAGGTGAAGGAGGCCAGGATATCTACCGGTCAAACAAAGAAAGTTAAAGGAGAAAGAAATCTTTGGTTGGAAGCTTCTTGTTGTCTATTATACCCTCTCAAGAATCTGCTTGTACTGAGCAAGTAAATATTACATATTTTTCTGCTTCATATTGGTTAAAACTACACAACAGCAGCAATTCAAGTTATCAGGACAATATCACAATTTGAATCTCCCAGCATGCAATACACTCACAAAACTGATGCCATTGCCAAATTTAGCACTCTACAAAAAGCATTTGAACTGTAAATTACTATTTCATTCAGTATGTACAGTATATTATATCATTGATTTTACAATTATTACAACATGTTTAGTAATAAAAATGGAAAATGCACTTATTCACACAAGAGAGTAAGTAAAATAATAACAAATATTATTAGCAGTTATTATTATATAAACAGTTGAGCTGCTTATTTATTTATTTAGTATTCATTTAATAAATTAATTAATGCTGTCAAATGATTAATCACATCCAGAATAAAAGTTTTTGTTTACATATTATATGTGTGCTGTATGTGCACACACACACACATATATATATATTGTAAATATGCACTATCATAATAATCATCATATTCCTGAAAATATGCTTGTTCCAAAGCTCCAGCATATACTTCATTCTTTAACACAAATCTGTATCAGTGTGAGCTATTGCATTAGGGTCTAGACACAACTTTCAAGATGTGTTGTGTAAATCCTGGGAAATGCACGAGTTCTTTGGTGGAAAGAATAATGGAACTGTATTAATGGGAAGGAGGTTTCTGTGAGACTGCTGTCACAGCGAGCTCCGTTCTCCCTGTGTCTGGAGAGAGTTCAGTGTGCTGTAATGGAGCTCCTGTCCGAAGGCTGTGAACATGTGAAACTGCACACTGATCAGATAAGCTCTGAGTGAAATTGTGTTTCTCTGTTTCCAAGAGAGAGAAAGAGACGGAGTGCAGAACTGAATATTCAGTCTTGAAAGTTGGCATGGAGGAAGAAAGTTTTCTTTGGTAGCCATACATGTTGCCCTCAATATAAAAGTGCCATAGTATATATATCACCATTCCTGAACCCCTGAACTGAATTAGCTGACCTCATTTTTGTTTTATAATGCGGCACAATGGTCAATGGAAACATCTCTATTAACCTCATTCAGCTCAGGTATCTATAGAGAACATGTTCTGTTTTAACAGCTTCTTATAATGTTAGTAAGATAGCTGACTAAAGTAAATTCTTGAGGATAAATTATACATATCCTCTGCTTGCTTTCACGGTAACATTTATATTACCTTTGTTCTGTGAAAGTTATGTTTATAAAGTTGTATATAGGCTAAAGTGGGCTGTGGTTTTGCCCTGGCGCCATTTGTCTGTACTTTGCTACGTTTATTTTGTTCATTATTTATCCAGGTGAATGGATAGCAGCTCTCAGCCAGACTCTATGTGATCAGTATGACAGCTTTGCCCTGAAATATTCATACTCTTTTCGCTGGAAACAGATCCCCCTGTGTGCTGATGTGTTCATGCTTGTGTGTATAAGACTGAGAGAGTGAGAGAAAGAGAGCGCTATTTTATATATAACCTTTATGTATATGAAGCATGTAAAATGCTTTTAAATGTCTCATTATTTTTTATTACCAAATATTGGATTCAATCATTTTACCAACTTGTTTTCTGTTGATTTTGTTTTTTATTTCTCATTTAAACATATTTTTGACATGGGAGCACCAAATTTTAATTTGTTAAGGATTTTAGGGACAGGATATTTTCAGTATTTAACTTTACTTTGTTGTCTGTGGTGTTTAAAGCAGGTGGATTTTGAGACCAACAGTCTCACTCCAACTCGTCACATTTTGACACATGGTCAAACAATAACAATGACATTATTGCAAATATGTAGGGGTGTGATTTTTCAATGTAAACAGTCAAAACTCAGTCATGTTTTATTTAAATTATATAATTTACACGTTTATGAGCACATAACCCAACCCCTGCCTCTAAACCTACCATCTGTCAATAAAACACAACTTATTTTTTGAGGCTAAATTATTGATTTGTGAGAAGAATAGACGCAGTCGTCTTCCGCGTACTTCCTGTTCGCTGCTGCAGTCTGTGTGCGATTTCAAAAAATGCCGCTACAAGAATCCTTACATCAGCGTTGGTTGTGAAAGGCCATTTGCTCTTGTGTATCTTGTGACCGATTGCATCATGCCATGGGACGGGAGTATGTTTTCTGAATGAGAAATGAGCACTTTAATGCAGCGGGATCATTTTTTGTGATTAAAACCGTGTTTTACTCTCTTCTTCACATGGAAAACTTGGAATGTGACACGAATGTTTGTAATGTATTTATACTGCTTGTTAATGATTACAATAAATACCTGTGACTGCGTTTGCCTGTGTGGGTTTATATTGTTCAGAGGTGGGTAAGTTTGAGGTAGGGGTTTATAAACTATATAAAACATTTATATATGCATGCAAACCATTACATTTAGCAAAATGACAGAAAGCAATGGAGGACCCTTCACGACGAAAAGCGACTAAAAAGGGGTACCTTGAGCTTCAAAAAACAATGCAAAAGGGTCTTGACCAAGCGACAAATGAGACACAACATCCCTAAAAGGATTTAACATGCTGTGACCTCTGAGAATTCACAAAATCACAATCATGACGGCTATCAGAGCATCCTTTTCAAGACAATTAGTGTCAGACTTCATCAGATTCTGTGAGAAATATAACCTAAACTTTATGGATTACCTACAACCAAGTAGTTGACTAGTCTTGCCTTACAACTCGCAACTCTACGTTCATTTGAATGATGTCCCATGTGCAATGATGTCCATCCAAATTGGTTATTGTTATCCTGATTGTTTTAATAGCTGTTTTTACGCCCTCTACTTACCAGTTGCATGTCCAGATTGATGTCCACCAAGTTGAAGGACAGCACATGGTCTTTGGCCCCCACAAAGAGCCGACCTCTCTCCTCGTCCAGTAAAAAGGTGTGATAGGCAGAGCTGTTTGCCAATCCATTGAAAGTGAGCAGGTTGTTGGACTCCAACATTTCTGTGGGGAAAAAGTGAATTGATTATATTAGATTTATTGGGTCTCCTACAAACTTGAAAAGCAAAAGCTGACAGAAACATTAACACCCATATGCTGAGCTTTCAAATATGGTCCACAATTTGTAAAACTTGATGCTTTCCGACCTCATCTTCAGTTTAAACGGTTGAGAGAGAGACAGATAGATGGACCTTGGCTCTGACAGAGAACAGCTCAGCAGGGACGGCAGCTCTGGTCTAGTGTGTGTGAGACGTGTGACTATGGTTTGGCTAAAAGAGAGCTGGGAAAACTGGCGGTGCTCATGGATACACGTAGATATTTGCTTGCAGATTTTGCTTTTGTTTCTTACGTAGTTTATTCTCAACACAAAGAGTTGAACCTTGCCAAACAAGAGTAAATGTAGTCTACAGAAATTAGTTTCAGGTAGCTTTAAAATATTTGCTATTTTGTAAAAGTACTAAGCCTTCAGAAGACACGCAGAAGCTTTCTGTGAGGAACAGACTAGAATCTGAGTTATCTTGAGAGTTAAATTTGAAGACATGCATGCAAAGATGATACCTGAGGGATACAGTGGATTTTCAGTGAATAATGACAATTTTGGTTTTTTCCTTAAACAAACCTATAGTTTTGCTTTAGACAACTGAGAATAAAGTGCATGAGTTGCATGGAACAATTCGTTTTTAGCTATCAATTCCTTTTTGTAGGGCTTAAAACACTGAACAGGATGCCTTCGCCTTACATATTTAATGTACTCTCAGAAAAATGGTACAAAATCTGTCACTTGGGCAGTAGGTACACCACTGTACCTTATTTACTCCTAAAGAGTGCATTTTAGTAGGTTAGTAAAAAAAAGTACTTGGATGGCTCAAATTAGTGCATGTTGAGAGGGTACAGCCCCATCTTTTTTTACAAAAGTTTACATCTCTTAACTTATATTCTGTGCAAGCAAGTAAGTCATACAGGTCTGGAATGTGTATGAGCGTCTGTAAAAGACGGCAAAACCTGTTTAAGTCACCAAAACAAAAAAATTAAGTCAATGTTTTGTCAGAGTCAGCATCAGTCAACACGCATCTGTGTGTCTTTATCTATCATTATATATACATCTTAAGTTTGTTCTGTAAGTTGGTGCGTGGTAAAGCAGAAAATGTGTGACAGGACAAGCATGCTGTAATTACAGAATTTGTTCTTAAGGGAAGTAAGATTTTCCCTGCCGTCAGACTCAAATTGCTCTCCAGAGGAACATTAACAGCAGCGTTTGGTGAAAGTGTTTTCGAGAATTATTGTAACCTATGAGTATGTGTGTTTTAGGTTATATTAGGCAAAAAGGCAGCAGATGAAACACAAACACACTAGTTATTAGCTCATTAGCTCAAAGTTAATTAATTAATAAAAACGCACAGCCCGAGAGGAAAAAGAAGAAGAGCAGGCGAGACAAAAGAGTGGAAGAGGAAAGTGTGAGAAGGGAAAGGCAAAATCTGTGCCACAAAGAAAAAAGAAGGCCAGAATGAAGAGAGGTTATGACTAAGGATGAGATGACTTAAAAGAGGTCAGTTAGAGAAGAGGAGAAAGAGAGAACGAGAGTGAATCTCTCACTTGGGTTTGGAGTAGCCCTGGTGCTTCCATTTGGCACCATACTAAAAAACATCCAGAATGCCTTTTATACACTCAAGCACACTCGAAACACCATGGAATTCATCTCACCATCACTTCAATGTGAACGCTCATGAACACAAAGGCTTCCTTTTTCGAAGGCAAAACTGCTTTGTTTAAATAAAAACTTAAGAAAGCTCATTTCAGCCAAAATCCCATTAAAAACCAGGACGTTTTTCACTATATCTGTACTCACTATAGGAAAAAAAATCTGGAATTGGTTTAAACATGGTAAAATGTGTAAAACAGAGCACTACTATTAACAAACTGAAAGCCTTGGCAAAACTGTAAACATAATTAGTGACATTTATTTTTTTATATTAATACATTTTGTAATATATTTCTTATATACACATATATATATATATATATATATATATATTGGTAACCCTTTTACTTAAAGCCTTCATGAATAATGCACTATGAAGAGTTGTTAAAGGGTCTAACGCATTTATTCATAATTTGCCATACATTATATTTACTGTCATAAATAACTATAACAGAATTTAAAATCCATAGTGTAACATTGATAAGTGCTCTAATATATCAACTGTGGTTACAATTATTCATGAGATCATACAATAAGGTGTACTACAAGGCATAATAAATGCATTTAAACTGCTTTTATGATGCTTTATACATAAAGGCTTGAAGTGCAGTGTTCATAAAATATATTAACATTGTACAATATTTCAAGCTAGTTTCAGTATTTCAATATCATTGAACAAAGCAGCCTATCAAAGTGATGCATTGTGTAGGTCTTTTGTGGAGTGTTTTATGCATTTTTCACAGGATATTTCTGTTACTGTGAGGAAATGAAAGGTGCAAAGTGCAATGAGCGTTTCCTCTGAGCTTATGTCATAGCATTTTTCCATTTTTCAGCCTTTTTTAATGTGCCTTATGCTCACTTCTGCTTCTGATGGTGTAAACGCGTGACTATGTGCGTTTGCATGAGTGTGTAACATCAACTGACAAAAGCATCTCATTGGATTGTCAAGGGTCTGTTTGCAAAGTGCACTTGTGCTGGGAAGAGGTCTAATTAAAATACTCACATACATACAGCAACACACACACAAACACTCTAAAATGGCAAAAATGTATCCATCAACACTTACTTTAGAGAGGAAATGAATTGCACTTGATTACTGTTGAATTTTGAAAAGCATTGCATTTGAACAAGTGTGTACAATATGTACAAGTGTGTGAATGTTCCACAACATTGTGACTTTGTTATAATTGAGTCATCATCGAAACAAATCAATCATCAGGTGTTTCTCTGTTGAATAGTTTCTCTGTTAAATAGAAAGCATGATGTAATGTTTATATTTATTAACATCTCTGTTGTGTTCCAGACGGTTGCCAGGGCATTCCAAACTCATAAATCAGATACCACAGAAAGAATATCACCTAATTAGTACATCACTCTGCTCATCGTGCATGTATTTGAGTGTGTGATCAGATGTGAGAGGTGTGAGAAGTGCATTTAATTGGGTATGGTAATAAAATACCTTTTGAGAACATTAAGTTTTCAACCTGGAGCAATAAAACCTGATCTTGTGTAAAATGTGAATATGAGATTTATGATCTAACTGCCTAGTAAATCAGTGAAAAGTGTTTTTTTTTTTTCAATCAGTAATATCTATTGCACACAGCCACATAACTGTGATATAAAGACTCAAAAAGTGACTGCTCTTGGCAGGTTTTATTTAGAATTTAATATAGCGACAGTTTCTGTGTGAATCAATAGTGCATGAGCTGTAATTATCATATAGCCCAGAGTTATTTATCTATTAAAGACTACCTGAGAACACCCTGAGGAACAGGTTCTCAGAATTAAGGATTTGAGTCGCCAAAGACAAGGAACACCAAACGGGTTTAAAGTTCAGTCTACAAGGATGTTAATAAAATATGTAAGATCGTGAAGCAATTAAAGTTTTTAATTAAAGTTTAGCAATCAATCACTGAATCACTATCATCAAAAAACATTTCAGAAAACAAATTAGTTCCGGGGAGAATTTGTGAACTATTGAGTGCAGGTTTGTTCACAAAGTCGACAAATAAATCTGCAGATGTATTGTTGGAAATCACCAAATTGAAACAATTAGTAATTTTTCAAATCAGCATATGATTTCTAAAGGATCATATGACAATAGAGTAATGATGCTGACAATTCAGCTTTGTTTTATATTGTTTTTACAATATTACTGTATTACGGTTTATTACTGTTTTTTTACAGCATTTTAGATAAACGCAGCTGCAATACAATCAACATCACAAGAGATTTAAAAAAGATAACACAACAAATACAATTAAAACCTCAAACACTAGTGTATCATGGTTAAGCTGAGTCAGGCCAAAACGGGTCACGTTCTGTGTCAGATTCCAGAACATACGGTGCCCCTGCTGGGCATTGTGGGTAATCTACAGTAGCAGCATGCAGTCTCTCAGGAGGAAGTGGCTTTAGACATGCTGCTAATCTGAACCTCGCTGGTTTAAAGAGTAGAAGAGCTAGTCTCAGCCTCTCCAAACTACCGAAACCGTCTTTCTGTCTCTTTCCCTCCATCTATTGTTGTGGAAAAACATCTGAGAATACAAGCGAGGAGGGGAGGGCAGGTGGAGGAAGAGAAGCAGTCCCATCTGAGGCTGATAAAAATAAACTTCCCTACCCTACATACTGCCAGTGCTCTCTGCTCTGCAGGGCACATGTGTGTGTGTGTGTGTGTGTGTGTGTGGGCTGACGAAACATGAGCGCTATCCACGCTCACCTTTTTCCATTCATCACAGCATGCATGTCCATCTAATCGAATCTGGAGTTCTGATTATTAGCGTACCTGACCGGTTGAACTCTTTCAACGGGGTCCAAAGACGATTTTAAGACAATTAAATACCAGAAATTAAATCAAATCCAATTTGCCATGTGTCTTTTTGCTTTCCAAGGGAAAAACCTTTATTATGGCATAAATATTTTCCATTTCACAGGAATTTGTCGGAGTATTGTTTTAGGTGTGTGTGCTCTAATGCTGCGGCTTTATTTCTGAAGAGGATACGGAGAGTTCACATGCTTCAAATGCAATCCAACACCAGATTCTTGGCGTGTTTGTGGATTAAAAGCTTAATTAAAGTGAAATAAAACTTCTCTCATTCCTTCATGAGATTATAGCCGTCTTAAAACATTCACTTCGAAATGGGATAGCTTTACACCAAAAACATTATTTCACCACACACACACACACACACGGACACACACACATACACATACAGTACTGAAGTTTCTTTGCCATTTATTTGAGACAACCTGCAGCCACATCCATTATCCTGTTCTTTATGTTTTCTCACACCAACTTGTCCCGGGAACTTTCAGCTCAGAGGGGACACTAATACCATCCCTGTGAGGAACACCAGTGCTCAGTCAGGACTTCCTCATGGGTGGCTTCCTCCCCCCACACACACACATGCTGGGTTTACATGTTTTATGAGGACATTCCATAGGCGTAATGGTTTTTATACTGTACAGACTGTATGTGGTATTGCCCTACACCTACCCTACACCTAAACCTACCCCTTACAG
>JAUCNO010000318.1:3944460-3955063 GCA_032353835.1 Enteromius viviparus | reverse complement strand
AAACAATTTTTAGTTGGTCAGTAGTATGTTATAAATAGCTGAAATAACCACAAATATCAGAGCATGTCCAAACATCTGAAGGACCCCAAAATCACCTCAGACCCCAGAGGGTTAATAGGGAATAAGTGTTCCCAATTATAAAGTGTTACCACAAAAACATATATAAACCTAAACATAAAACACACCCAACCGTTACACAACCTCTCAACTTAAACATAATTGTAATAGGAAAAACAATAAAGCCAGCCAGAAAATCGTAGTAGTCGTGAGTGTGCGCTGGATGTGAAACACACAAAAAGCAATGCTGTTTGGCATCTCTGAAGTGAAACCTGGCACATCACATCTCCATGTGTCAAGTTTGTTTGTCCATGCAAAAGCGCAAACAAAGATTAAGAGTTACAGCAAAAGGAAAGGTTTACAAATAACAAAAAAAAAAAACATCACTTTTGTTTCACTGACAGAAAAAAGTCAGGTTTAGAATGACTTAAGTAGTAGTAAAGGAGTAAAGGATAGCAGTATTTTCTAACTTTATTTTTTAAGTGAGCTTTCCCTTTAAATGTAACTTTACCTTGAATTGGTATCTAAGCACAGCTACTTAATATGCTCCAAAATCTAAGTGGAATTTGAGTGTTTCCAGGTAATCTTGAGCTCATGCTCAAGGAAACCGTATCTGCCAAGCCACTTAACCCCAGTAAGCCTCGATCCCTGAACCCACAATGTTATTTTACCAGCAAACCTTCAACTGCTGCAACACACAGGTATAAGCATTGGAATTTGGCCTGGAAGGAAACAATAACATGCATAGAATAAAGAAGGAACCATCGAGCAATACATCCTGACCCATACCTGACAGCAAAACACCCCGTTACCCTGAGGAGAAAGAATATAAACACACACACACAACCCTGATATCCGATTACAGCCCTGATAAGCAGAAACACTTTCCCCTGGCAGATCAACTGATGTGTGTAATACGGTGAGAGATGGTTTCCACAACCTCCTGTCATCAGGACTCAGAACATATTGAGCCATCCCTTTAATGCCCGACCAGAAACTCACAGCACATTAGTAGTCTATGGCAAGCCAAGTGTCCCAGTGCCAGCCTGAGAAAGGCCTCATTCATGAAGAGAAGGGGAAAGATAATGATAAAGAAAAGGAAAGAGAAAGAAAGCGGAAGCTTCGATCTTCTCTGCCCATCTACTCTACATACGGTTGTGTTGTAATCGCGTGACAGCCAAGCTGATTTACCATTCAAAGAAGGGGCCCCTTGGTTCAGTAACCTGTTTACTGCAATTACAAATGACCCCTTCCCCCCAAACACACATGCACATATCACATTCTGCCTGTCTCCTGCATTCCCACACCTTCTGCTGAGGACGTCTGCTGAGGTATCATACGATTGCAGGTTTGCAAGAGCAGTCAGCCCAAATGCCAGGAAGTGAACAGCAGGAAAAATATGATGCTAAATGCAAATATGTGATAATTGTGATTTTTTATATTGTGATATTTTTATATGTAAATTTAATATTTGATTAATTGTGATGAAATCTGCGATTTTATGTGTATGTATGTGTGTATATATATATATATATAAATATATATATATATACATGGACATACACACATACACGGTATGACTTACTAAATGAACAAATTAATGAATGCATAAATAATAAAAGACTAACTTTACAGCTACAGTATGGCTAATGCTAATTAGGAAAGAACTGAATGGAAATTCACAATGTACCTTAAAAGCACCGACACAGTGCTGAAAACACTGAAAACATTTACATTTATTTTAATATGATTAACTATTCTGGCACCATGTTGGGTTGCCACTTGATGCCCACTATAAAATCTGGGTCCTGAAGCAAAATCAACTGAGAACTGCTGCTGTGTGCCAAAATGTGTGAGTGTTTGTGCACTGAAGGAGCTCTCTAAGTCTTTCTGAGAGGAGCTGAGCTATACAAAACCCTGCACCCCCAAAAACAAAAGCACTTTTGACCCCTCCAAACTCTGAATGCACCCAACTCAATAATGAGAAGAGGCAGATGCAGGGACAAATTGTTATCATGATCCTTTGATGTATCTATCTAGAGTAAGGAGTTTTTTGGCAATAAATAAATAAGTGCAAAGACGAGAACGACAGAAGTGTTAGACCATGAAAGCTGTTCATTAGGTTGCATAACGACAGAGTCAGGAACCAAAAATAGCATTATTGTTTGAAGCAGATTCATTTGCATGACATTGCAATCACATGCTTTAATCTTTTAAAGTACCACTTTTGACCTCATTGCCAGTTTTTCTCTCTTCAGAGCAATTAAACAAACAAGCTTGAATGCTTTAGAAATGGTCACTGGCGGTCTGATAAAGTCTGCCATGCTGTTGCATAATGCATCAGAAAAGATTGTGTATCTGTTGTCCCCCGACTGTGTGCACCATCTCGCTCCAGTCTCATGAACTTTGCCAAGAACAGTGTGTCTTTAGCTCACATTAAGTGGGTCATGGCGCTTGTTCTATTGTCCCAAGGTCTCAAACTGAAGCTGGTTACGTGAGGAGTCGTAAGGACGCAGCTCACGCAATGAGACCGAGTAAGTCCAGCTTACACTAGAGAGGACCCTTCACATGTTTGTCTATACCACTTGCAACCTACACTTCTAAAATAAAGGTTCTAGAAGGTTTTTCACAGCCATTCCATTCAGTTAACGATTCTTAAAGGAACCATTTTTAGTCAAGAAGAACAAATGAAAAGAACAAATGAATGAAATGAAAATTTTAAAGCATAAAAATTGTTCTTGTGGGGCATCACACACTCTAAAACCTTTATTTTTAGAGTGAACGTTCTGGTTCTGAAAAGTTTTTATGAGGGTTCTTCACTAATGCTAACCACTGCCAAACAATAATGCCCCGCTCCAAAGTAGGATCTTTACTGGTATCAATGGCTCCATGAAGAAACTTTAACATCCATGGAAAATTTTACACAAGATTCAATAGTGGAAACTAGAAAATTGTTCTTTAGATGATTCAAATATTCTTAAATTGTACATTTAGGAACTCTGTACTGAAATGTTCTTTGGGGAACCCAAAAATGGTTCTACAGCATTGCTGCAAAAACCCTCTTTTGGAACCTTTATTTTGAATGTTTAAGAGTTAACAATGACCTGGCAACCACATAGCAACTCGATGGTAACTTTTGCATGACCAGCACAACCAATCTAGTTTAAGGCAATGAAGTTCTCATCTAGTGAATGCAATGAAATTTCTCACTGAATATATTTCAGTATGAATTAAGCAGAGAGAGAGAGAGAGAGAGAGAGAGCAAGAAAAGCAAATTAGCTCGTCTTGTCTGTGTCAAGCCGAACAGAAAAGATTTACAATAGTTCTTGATGACAGTAGCACTATAACAAGGGTGTTTGATGATTCAATTGTTCTTATCTAAATTTAATTTTACATTCATTACCGTTATCTTAATTAGCCATTCGTCTCTGTTATCTTAATTTGTCTTCCCAACATACTCTGCATTTAGGTAATGAAGTGTTCATAATGAACTCGTGGTTTGCTTAATTAAGATATCTTTCCTTTTGTTTTTGAAAAACCTTGAGCTAACTTTAAATGTTGAACATGTCTTTAACCACTTCCTCCAAAATGACAACTCTTTTAAGAGTTTTGTACTCTGCTGATAACCCTTTATCTTATCTGAAGTGACAGTTAAGTGAATCCAGTAAAATGTTTTTTTGCATTTTAAAAGGTTTTGCAGGGCGGCCGCAAGAAAGCTTTTGGATATCTAAAGCTCATTTAACAACACTTTTTAAAATTAAAGGTTGCATTACGAAACTTTTAAAATACACAATACCCTTTCTTTGCATAAAAGGTTCATTATACACTCTTAAAATAAATTCTTTCTTCACACAAAATGGTGAAAGGTTTATTTGAGAACCCAAAATGGCAGTCAAAATTGTCTATATATTTTTGGAAAATACACAAGTGGCTTAAGTGAGCAATTTTTTGGTTGCCAAAACCTGATGCCTTTCTAAGTTTGCTAAGCAGATGTAAAAGTGATCGGTTCTATCCTAGCAGCAGGAAGAAATGCGACCACTGTTTCGTGGTAGCTCAACTAACATCTCCGGATCAGGTGCAGAGACCAAAAGGAGGAGAACGGAGGTCATTCTGGGTGATGGCAGAGACACAGAACCAAAACGTAGCTTTGACACAGACATTGGAAGGTATTCACCCCCGGCTGACCCTCCTCTGTCCAGACGTGAGGACCCATGGAGGTGGGCCGCACATCACCGGAACCACCCGGCCCCTCCACGCTCACTGCATCCTGTCAAAGAGGAATCTGATACTCGCTCACAGTTTGCAAACAAAGCAGGGTCTGAACGGGGGCTACCTGCAGGGTAATATAACAGCAAGAGAACCGTGCAATGCATGTGCTATATCACTCAGACACAGAGGGGGAGAATGAATGAAAAAAGACGGGAGGAAGAGATAGCAATGGATGCATGCAAAAAGGAATGTGTTTGTAGGTTTTCAATGCGTCTATATTTTACTAGAATCTATACAGAGAAAATTAGCACAATTTCAGCCAAAAAAAATAGCTTACAAATTTTTCCCTGAATGCTTTTAAAACTAAACAGTCAATATATCCATAATAATCATTTAAGGATTCAGCATTAGGGATGCACAGATATATGCTGAATTAAAAATATGATCAACCTATACAATTTACTTAATAGAATATATATATATACACACACACACAACACACCAAAAAAAAAAAATATATATATATATCAAACTCTTTTAATGTACATTAATTAATAATATACCACTGACATGTTGCCAGTTACTTTGTTTAATAAATCATCAGGAAAACATGCGTGCCACACTGCAATGTGACGCAATACAATACAAACGAAAACACATTGTGAAAAGTTATAAATATGAAATATTCAACAGACTAAAGAAGACTGCTGAGATTTCAGTTTAACACCCTTTATATCCATTACTAAAATCTTTCTAGGTCATCTCATAGTTAAAAGCTTTTAGGGCTGGTATTTTAAATGACACCCTTATCAAAATGCTAAAACGTAGCTAATCCTGTCATAAGATCTTAAAAAAAAAAGAGCTTGTTCAAGCCATTAGGATTGCAAACGTAGGATATCTGTGCTCACCAGAAGCATTCCAGGAGTACAGCTGTATGGGGTTTGGTGGAGTGTATAGAGCTGTGGGGCGAGCAGGTAGGCAGTGTTTTAAAGGAAGTCATTTGTTCAGGCAAACAGGAAACGTGGAAGAATGAAAACCTGAGCATTCTCTTAAGATGACCTTGTAGATACAGAGAGACCCAAAAGCTCTACAATGGCAAAGCTTGTGCCTTTAATGGCACATGTGTGCAGAGGAAATACTTTTATTGAGCTTGGGAGAAACTCATGAGACTGACACTTAAATGTAGGGGAATAGAAACGCTCCCAATGAACGATGTTTCAAAATGCCATAATTTCGGCAAAGTTGATTTTCCAAATTTAGCAGGAAAATCTAACATCAATCCACCCACAGAAAATGTATAAAGGTATACGTAAGCTTTAGGGTTTGTTTTTTGTAAATTGAAATAGATGCATGAAAGACCTATTTGAATTAAGTATGCCATCACTGTTCTTTTTGCAATGATGAACATTCTGGTGAAATGGATTTTTAAATAACCAAAATGAACAAAAAAATTATAAAATCACAAATAATTAATGAATAAACTGCTAAACAAATCTATAGTGGAACACGTAAAACAGAGAAATCTTAAATATATGAAAATATAATACCAGAATGCAGTTCTGCCTTTCAAGCACTGTAATAAATATAAATAAAAAAATAAAAAAACATTTATAAACATATATACTACATTATTCGATTAGCCTCACCACAAATCACTTTAAAAGGTGCTTTAAAAATAATACAGTAACTGTAATTGAAAGAAAAATATTAAGGATATTCAAAGCGAAAATCAGACAAGAAGAATGAAATTATTTGATGTTAAAGACAGCGATGCTGCTAACGCGGAGGCTCATTAGGAACTGAATTTCAACCACATGGAACGCAATGGTCAGCTGTCAGCAACCATTTCAAAGCTATCCTCTATCCTGACAGAAACCACTGTGGTCATTAGCTCACTGTTCAGTAACACAACTCTGAAGTTTCAGGCAACTTTCTACAACAATCCAGAGGTCTTTTCCTGTCATGAATCAATTACCCATGTGTGCAGCTACCCATATGCCATTTAAGAAAAGTGGAAGCAATTACATGGAATAGTTTAAGTGACTCCATGCGTACAACATCCATGAATAATATTAATAAACCTCGCAAAGGCCACGTTGTAAACGGCTCCCTGAATTCCGCTGTAATTCACTGCTATGAATATGTCTTTCATGGGACTTAATTTAAGTAAACCTTATGGAAACAGATTAGTGACAGAAAAATATAAACACAAGATGCTTTTTGGAGCTTTTTTTTTACTGTTAGACAATGGGGTTTTCAAGGGGTTTATTTCATCCAATTTGTTGTAATGTAACTTGAAGAGACAATATGCACCATTCTAAAAAATGCATTCAGAATGAACTATTTGTTGGACCCCATGGTTTCTCTGTGTGAATAAATGACCCAGATGCACAGTTTCATTTACTACACACATACTGAAGCAAGTGTGATACTCTTATTACATGATCACATGACCATAATCTCTAGGACTGCTCTGAGAGTCCCTTCTTCAGCATTTCTTTTGAGAAAAATCAAACACACTCAAAGTTCTTCAAAGCAACCCATCAAAATAAAATTTAGAAAAAACTGTGACAGAAATGCATTAATGTAATGATAGTACTTCTACTAATAAAATAATTATTAAAACATTATGTTTAAAGGAATATTTTTCCAGGAAAAAAATATTTACCATAATTTATTTACAAGAAGAATGCAAATACACAACACAGTATTTCTGAAAATAAATGAATAATATTTTTTTTATATATTTTTTAAATATAGATTTATACATTTAATTAAAAAACAAAAACAAACAAATAAATGAAATCCAGATAATTAAAACAAAAAAAATTAATTCGGAATTTGGGAAAAAATATATTTTACAAAGCCCTACTGTATATACTGAACACCAAACACGGCAAGTGCTTCTGAAACTGTCATTTTCAACCTTATTGGATGGCTTATTCTCAGGACCCATCCCGAATGCCAGCTTACAGCCCTCAGAGTCCAGACTTATGTACACTGCTGCAGAGTAGACCGCGAGACTCATAGTATATTTTATAAATCAGTATTGGAATGTGAAAATTAACCAGCCATACCTGAAATCCAAGCACAAGAACACTGAACTCTTTTTTGATTGCCTCCATCCTCAAAAGCGATCAGATTTTACAAGAAGTCCTCAGGAGCTGTTTCATATATGAGCCACCCATGGCCACATGTTAGCGGCCAGCTAGAGCTAATGAAAGGTGTAATGTTGCATTATAACTCAACACATGGAAAATACAAGCACAGTGTCTGAATTCTGCGGCCAGAGGACATCTATCTAACATTTATTATCACCATTCTTAATGTCTGTGTGTCTTAATGTCTTTGAACCTAAATAATAAACCAACACAGTTCTTTATGCAAACGTTTCATATGTAGTTAGCAACAACCTCAACTACCCACTCTAGCACTGCCTAAAAACAACCCTTTAGTGCAATTTTTATTCAAATAAATTACAGAACTGGGCGAAAACTATTTACTTTAGATAATATGGATGCCTCTTCCTCTGATATTGTTTTTTATTTAATCAGCTGCTGTTTGCTAAATTTGAGCTATGCTGTAATGGTTGTGTAGCCCTGCTACCGTAAAGAGCCCGAGTATATAAAGTCTTTGTGAAGTCTTTGAAAGCGGTACAGTCGAATCCCCTGATAGCTATCTGCCAGAGCAGCGCTTTACAGACAGACTTCGTTGAAAGAGCCGAATGGGACATTTGTCAACATTAAGCCCTCAGAAAGCAAGGTCAGACATATCTCCGCAGCGCATATAACAACCGCCTTTCGCTCTTAATTAAAAAGAAGCGCACAAAGGGAATGGTGGACATTAAAAGCACACAGTGACACGCACATTCAAACATCTGAACAGCTGGTAGATATGTATTTCTGCCTAATGGTCCAGAATTTAGCCAGCAGGCACGAGTGAGCGCGCTCACCCTTAACTAGTCCCTCTGGAATAAGATGATCACATAGAACCGTCTTACTGTCTGTCAGCAAAACCATCTCTCAATGAGATAATCACCATGGCATTTATATTACGATTCAATATGCGGGATGGCTGAACAAAGTCCTGCTGTATTTCAGTCACATGGCATGATATAAATAGTGCAATTATCATGAACTATAGTAAGCATCTAAGAAAGATGGTCTCATACATATGCATGGAGAGCAGTACGTTTATTTTTATTTTCACTTTCTTCACACAATTAAAGAGGTAAAGTGCATAAAATTATCATAATATGTAAGACCAAAAAACACATGTGCCTTGATTACATGGAATATATGGAAAAATTCATGATTTATTTGGGATGGTGACACAAAAAGGTTCAGTTTGTTAATGCATTAGGTATAATTAACTAACAACTTTTAGCATTAGGTGCTATTATAAAACAAAAAAGTTATGTTAATAAAACAATTTTTCTTTCTACAGATTGTTATTAATTTTATTATTAATTATAGACAAATAAGAATTAACAATAAGCAATAATATTTTTCATATATTAACATTGACAACATTAACCTAGATTAATAAATAGCATGTAAAAAGGTTCATTGTTAATAAAAAAAAAATGCATTCATGTAAACGAATTGAACATTTCTGTATTACTAATTTAAGTAAAATTTCCCTGCATCTCTTCCCAACAATTTCCTTTGTTTCTGCTCACTTAGTAAAAAAGAAAAAAATCACAGATTCTGACTTTTATGTGAGCTTCTGCGATCAGTTCTGGTTTCTCTGTAAAGTCCAGACTTTACACTAAATACTTTTTATTGGTCAAATATACCGATAGTATAAACAATAACATATTTATTTTTCACCAGAGCCATGATATTACACAAGGGCATATTATTATTGCAGGTCTCAAAGCACATCTACTCACGCACGGTCAGCCTGCAGGGCTTGTGTCCGGATATCCCTGCGTCATCCACCTTCATAACAGCTGGATTCACCAAATGATGCTCTCGGAGCGTTCAACACCTGCAGCCATCACAGCCCTCATTACCAGAGCATTAAACCTGACGAAGACAAATAAAACTTAACGTAAACCCAACGGATAGCAAAAAATATTTTATGCTGGAGGAATCAAAGGTTTTTAACTCACAGTTGATGTTGGCAGAGGAGCTGTGAGAACTGGGATCCACCATCCAATATCCAGTGAGACCAAGATGAGGATCTGGGATGTGAGTAAACCCCATGAAATTGTACGTCTGTTAGTAGTTGTATATGCCACACCCATTCTCGCTTTCACACAATCACACACATACATGATGAGGGGACCCTCCTAGTTACAGCTCTAATTTGGGCACAAGACTCCAGGTCTCATGGGCTGATGATGGCGTAGCCCCACCTGAGTACACGCTGACGTCAAGATGCTCTTGAACTTGGGATTAATATCAAACCCTTAGTGTGTTTGCGCTTGGGAAAGGGGAGGTGCGAATTGAGCTCTGCAGAAATGTGTGCATTTGTTCCCATGGAATAATGTGATACATCACATATGCATTAATGGCACTTCATGCAAGAGAGTCCAATTCCTGTAATGTTATCCAGATTCAGAATACTTTAGCAACCACCTACACTCTTAAAAATAAAGGTGCTTCACGATGTCATGGAATAAACACTGCGTCTAAACAGTTCTATAAAGAACCTTTTGTTGTGAAAGAAGGTTCTTAACATTGTAAAAAGTTAAGAAAGAGATGGTTCTTTAAAGAACCTTTGATTGAATGGTTCTTTGTGAACCCAAAAATAGTTATCCTATGGCAAGAACCTTTTGAAGCACCTTTATTTTTAAGAGTGTAGAAACTACTGTTCTAGTGGCTCCATATAAATGATGCAGAACCTCAGCAGCCATCAACAACATTCTATAAGAACTTCCTAGAAACCAATCAGAACACATTTTAGCATTCTAATGTCTCAGAACCACAGAAGCTCAGCAACCCCACAGAAACCACCAACAACATTCTATTGACTATGTAGAAATCACCCAGAACACTAGCAAACTCCAAGAACCAGCTTTCTAGCAACTTTCTAAAAACCTTAGCAACCACCCACAACATATTTGAAAATCTCCAGAAACAACACTCTAGCAATGCCCTACAATGCAACAAAAATGCTTGTCTAGCTTAGACTTTTAGTTGTTTCCAGCCAAAATATCTTAAAATTCTTAATTCAAGAAGAATTATTGTCATCTTCAGAAAAGTCAAGTCAAAATAAGTGAGCAAAATGTTTTCTTGTTTTCTGTTTGAAATTTGATTATATTGCTTGTTCTAAGAAACAATACGTTTTTTTAAGGAAATAACTTTTACTTGTCTAGAAAAATTCTTCT
>JAUCNO010000318.1:3909946-3927183 GCA_032353835.1 Enteromius viviparus | reverse complement strand
TGGTATGCTTACTACAGAATTCGGCCGGAAGTAGTAGGTCATCCGGGTACTTCTCGCCTACTGAATTTCGAATGCTAGGAATTCAGACATACTACTTGCCTCGCATGCTGTTTTTCGCGCACTATATTGTAGGGAAGTAAGCGATTCAGATGCAGTGAGTGCTTGTGTGTGGTTATATGTGGTCGTGCTGATTGTAAACAGGTGGTGATTGGAGTGATTGGGATCGCTGCGAGGAAGTGTGGGTGGAGTCTGGTGTGGATGTAACAACGCCTTTAAAACACTCTCTGTGATTATAATAATTCATAAAAAACTAAATTCTAAAATTAAAAGTGTTCTCATTGGCTGTATTGTAACTTCTATAAAAGCAGAACTGAGGAAAAAGTGAAACTAAACTGTACATTTTTGTTCTCCAATAATTTTAATAAAAATGGCCACAAATTTAGTTTTTTGAAAGTTTCACCAATAACTTTAACAGTCCTAAATATTAAAACTAAACTAAACTAAAATAATAATAATCTAAATTTAAATCTAGAAAATGAATACATTAAATGTGAACAAACTAGGCTAAATTAAAAATATAAATAAATTGTAAAAAACTTGAAAATAAAAAATGAAAAACTAACCAATATCATAAACTGGGAAAATATAAGAATAAAATACATATACACAGACACACACAGCCTTACAGTTCAGTCAGTAAGTGACTTCACAGCACTGTTATTATAGTTTCAAATATTTATTTATGCTTTTAATTTTAAATTTGTATTTTAAGCACAGTATGCTTATTCTTTTCCTAGTTTTTGTATGTAGTTTTAAGTCTTTTAGAGTTAGTGTGTGTACATACATTAGCGTTAAGTGTGTGTAGGTGCTGTGTGCTAGTGAATGATGTGATAGCACGTCTCCTAGAGTCTTCTAAAGCCAATTATCTCCAGATATCAGCATGTGCATGTGTGTGCTTAAAAGCAAAGTCCTGTATCGCATCTGCACCTCTTATATAAAGTGTTTGATGGCGTCTTTCAATGACCAGACATGACATGTGATGGACAAACAGCCCTGCTGTGTGTTTGTGTGTGAGAGAGAGAGAGTGAGAGGGGTTGATTAATGGACAGACTGAGGCTCAGATGTCACTCAGGATGCAGGTGTGAGTCTGATAAGTTGACTGCATCCACTGCAAAGCCCTCTCATTATCCTCTTGAAAGAGTGAGATGGAAGATGTGGAGGCAGCTATTTCAATTGAACAGGATAGTCGTCAGGTCAGTTTCTTAGCAAGAATGTAATTCAGTTTGGAAAGAAATTCAGTTAAATATAGTCGTAATTTGTTTACCCTTATGTTGTTCCAAGCTTGTATAGTAATGAACTGTGACTGAACTGAGCTTTAAAACAAATCAAAAGTAGTATAAATGTATTATAAAATCATCCAGATAACAACCCAAAAGTAAAGATTTTGCTATCATTTACTCATGCTCATGTCATTCCAAAATGGTGTGACTTAGAAAGTTTAAAACCAACCAATATTGACTTCCATTGAATGGATAAAAGACATTTTTCTTCAGTTTATTTCTATAAATATTATCATATCGTCATCTTATAAACAAAGCAAGTCATGCTTTCAAAATAAATTTAATGTGAACATGCATGCCATGTTTATGATACATTTATGCTAACTTAAAAGCTCCAATCCACGTTACAGTTCTTTTTAATAAGAGAGCAACCTTTATTCAGGATTTTGTTCTATACATAGAGACAAATACTAGCATCCTAGAACAATAAAGTGATTTCAAGTTATAGTCTAGTGGCAACAAACGTAATTACAAAATTAATAATAATAACGGGTCCAAATCAAGCCAACAACCTTTTTTTAATGATTTATTGTTAATATTTTTTGTGATTTTGATATGTTACTGTACACTTTAGAATAGGTAACACTTGCTAATAAACTATGACGTCTTCCTCAATAATTTCTTATTTTTCTGCTTATTAATAGTTAATAAGGTGTTAAGTTTAGGTATTGGGTAGAATTAGGCATTTAGAATAAGGCATTAACATGTGCTTAATTAGCACTAATGAATGGCTAATACACTAGTACTATGCATGCTAATAAGCATCTAATAGGAGTAACCGTAAAATAAAGTGTTACCGTTTTTACGGTTTTAAACGTATTCTATTCAGTTTTTTTCTTTGCCTAATAGCAAAACAATAACTCTACACTGTTCTTACTGGGAAATATACATTTTTACATTAGTTAGATTATTAGTTATTAGTACAGAAATTTTATGGATTGCAAATTCATATTCAAATATATCCAGACACAGAGCAACTCTTTCAGCAGACCTTATAGCAGCACCTGAATAAACATACTAAAACAACAGGTGTAAAGGCACCCTTTAAAAGGCCTGTTGGTTGCCAGCTGAAGGATCACTCTCACCCTTAAGAAAGTTAAATCACAAACCAGATCTCTTTTTTAAAAACAAATATAATCCCCAACGTTTTCTTAATGCGTGTCAGCTGAGACAAGTTGATCATGAAGTCATTGAAGTCTCTGAACTACTTCCAGGCACAAATTTTAAGTTGATTTTAACTTCAAGTTTAGCAGAACAATGGGGTTTTTCTCCATTTCGGTCTCACTGTCCTTCACAAATCAGCTTTAACAAAAGGAGACTGAGCGTGTCACAATGGCCATTTCCTGCCAAGTACTTCCTATCGTCTGCTCAGCCAGTGAAACGAGATTTTAGATGTCACGATTAAAAAAAATCAAGCTCACTGAACCACACAAGTTACATTTCAAAGTGATATTCTCAGAGCACTGTGACTTATGACACCAAGTGAACAGAAAAAAAGCGATGACGAGTGTGCCGACTAATCGTTTTTTTGCATCTTAGCATAACCGTGAAGGGCAGACAAACAGTTTAATGCCGTTCAACTGTGAGGTATTTGGCACAGACGAGAGCTGGAAAGTCTCTGCCATGCCCGTGACTGTATCCTTCATGCTTTCTAGAGTATGAAATGACACTTCAGCCTCTGTTGTCGGATTAAAGCAAAAAACAGAAGATGGGTTAGATAACCTTTAACTACAATGAAAACTTTGCTTACATTTTTGCCCTTCTGAATGTCCATTTTTCTTTTTATGCAGCATATGGCCTTTAAACATCCTGCATTGCTCGACTGAGGAGCTGCATTTGGCTTCAATCCCAGAATGCACAGTGCTCTGCGCAGACTGTCAATGAGTACGTGTTTGCTTTAAACAACCCAATATCGTAGGTCAACTCCAGACACAAATTTACCATACTCTAGGACTAAAAGACGTTTTTAATGGAGATGTTCCAGGAAAAATGCAGGTTAATGCAAAACTAAAATAACACAGGTCTGGACAAGCTTTCCTGTTATGCTAATATGGCTCTTTTGGTTATATTAAACACAATGTGTTTTTTATACAGTGTGGAGATCTTTAATCATGGCTGACACACTGGATGGGTTTCTAGACCTGATTAGCGCTCGCGGTTTTGACTCATCCTTCAGAATAGGTTATTCTGGTCATTTTGCATGATGTTAATTTAGTTTTTCTGGCAGGTTAGGCCTCTGTGTGGCGTCTGGATCGCTCACGGCTCAGGTGCTGAAGAGCGGAGCAGTGATGACCATCTGCAGAAACTTCAAACAAACTGCCATCTGCTTCAGATTACCACAACCAAAGCAGCCCACCAATAAACCAGCCAGAGAGAGAGAGAGAGAGAGAGTGAAAGAGAAAGGTGGCATGCATACAGCTCTAATCAATCACTTTCACTTCTTCTCACAGACTGCTAAAAACTCTCTCGCACCTGTGTTGTGGCCGCAGTCGCTATCAAAAACACCATTTTGCTTTTCTAGTTAAATTGTATTTTACTTGTTGGCGCTCCAAAGGGAATAAATGGCGTAGTTGAATGTGCTATTGTTTAAAGCCTATGGAAACTGCTAAACGTAGTATATCTATCAGTCTGCTTAGGCTCGTATTTGTCTCAGTGAAGGTTCTCTCAACACTCACTCTACAAATGGTTGTTATGGTGCCATTTCAGGTGCATTAATGGAAATGAAAACATCTGTTCACTCTCAGACGTTAATTAGCGGTGATAAATCAGTGGTTAGAGAGCTCCTCGGAGATGAGTTGTCTCATTCCACCAACTCCACGGTCATGAGAGTCACTGCTTACTTACTATGACACTGGAGTGAAACAAGGCCACTAAGTTAATCACAATTACTCAGTCAGAGAAATGAAACAAGCCCCAAAACAGACACAGGCTTTTCCAAATGGCACACTTGATATCACAACCTTTGAGTACTCCACAAAGTCATTTCGGGTCTTATTTTTTTATTCACAAAGCTACTCACTAGTGACCCTACTGTGCACTTTTACAATGTCCATATTTTGATTAAATGCATTTTTAAAAATAAATTAAAGCTTTTATTCAATAAGCATTAAACTGACAAGAAGTTACAGTGCATTAAAGGTGCTGTATAGGATTTTGACTATAAAACACCATAATATGTTTGGAGATATTTAAGTAAGTTACCATATTTTTTTATCTGATGAACAATGCTACAGTCAATTATTCTCCTTCAAAATGAGCGTTTCGACCCAGAATGCAGGACGTTGTTTTGGTTTTTGAAACCCGCCACTGTCTGTTTACCCAATCGTGTTTCAGAGCCCAGGGTTGCCAGTTGGCGGAAAACAAAACGCATTCAATTGTCATTGTGCTCGTTCTAGTTGTAGTCTTCAACTTGGTGTTACGTGCGGTGGTTGTAGAATTGATATCACAAAGGAGTAAATGAAGAACGTAGTTTTAATGCATCAACACACACACACACTTGACATTAACTAACAATATTCACGGACAAACTCAACTGAAAAGGACATGAACTAAATACACAAGGACTGATGACTAAACTGAGAACAGCTGGGGAAACACAGGTGGGAATCAATCAACTAATAATCACACAAACACAGGAAAAACCATATATGGGCAAACAGGAACTTAACTAGAAATGAAACCAAAACAGGAAGACATGAAAACGAAACCAAAATAGACAATGAACACTTGGGGTAACACTTGGCAACCTCCGTGTGCGTCAAGTCTGAGTAGAAGAGGCCGGATGAAAAAACGTCTCCAATATTTTTCATTTGAACTATAGTTCAACCACTCGGTGTCAATCCTACATATACAGTAGCAGTACAGTGTCTTTTATTAAAAGAGCTATTTCAAAAGCTTTTACAATTAAATAACAGCAATTTTAAATCTTTCTTGTTGTTTTAAACTAAAATGATTCTGGGTCATATACCCAGTCTGTCGTCACAACATAACGTCGTAGTGACTGACAGACAAGGGAACGTCTAGGTTACCGATTGTTACCCCCGTTCGCTGATGGAGGGAACGGAGACGTTATGTCGTGACGACAGACTGGGTATATGACCCAGTCTGCCGTCACGACATAACGTCGGAGTGACTGACAGACAAGGGAACTATATTTTAACACTCATAATAATAATAATAAAAATGTTTCTTGAGCAGTAAATCAGCATACAAATGTATTATGAAGCATCATGTGACACTGAAGACAGGAGTAATTCAAGTTTACATCACAGAAATCAATTCTAATGCATCCTTGATGAGCATGAAAAAAATAAATAAATAAATTTGAACAGCATAAAAAGTCAAGACAATCTAATTATCTGAGTTGAATCTGTATAACACTCCAAAGCTGCATGAATCTGACAAACAATGAAAACAGCTCTCTTACGTGTTTTTCCTGCCAGTAACATTTACCTGATTTAACAGTGCATTCAGAGTGTTTCTTTTGGCATTGTTTCTCTATGTTTACTCAGCTGGGGTTATTCTCTTATGTAACATTCATGCAGATTCCAGCACGCAGTGGATTTAAAGTAATTAGCATTTTTACAAGGGCTTTTTGGAGGCTTTCCTCAATAAAGCAGAACAGGTTTTCATAAAAAAGGATTAAATTTAATATACCTACTTCTTCTCATTATTTGTTTACAGCAGCATGCATACAGTCTCATGTCCAATGCCTTTCTATAGCTTCGCTCAAAGACACTCAAAACTAATATTGCATGGTACATCAGCTGAGAAGTTGTGATGAAAATGCAGCTAACAGCACTGACATCTGTGGAGGTGTTTTATTTAGAGTGGGCTGCTTTCCTGGACTCAACAGTGCAGGTTTATGAGAAGTCTTGAAATAATATCAGAGATGAAACGCCTGGACAAAAAGTCTTGACCCTTATCAGCTGACTAACAATACATCCAGCAATCAGCCTGCCTTGTGCTGTTTGATTTCATTACGCTGACAAAATATGAATGCAACTATTCATGCCTGCAGCCTGCGCAAATCTGCTGGATTAAATCAGCAAACATAATCAGAGCCTCAGAAAGAAAGAAAAAAAGAATCATGAGATGAAGCTAAAAATAAGAATGTTACTTTGTGATATAAGAACAAACTGAGAAATACAGTAAAAATGTATTTCCATCATCCAAGGATATAAAGAGATAGTGAGAAGAAGACGACTGCATGAAGAAAAGAAGTAAGGGATATTGTAAAAGACAATCTGACACCAGTTCTGCGGTGTTATACAGAAACTTGCTACCAGTCGATGTGCTTTTAGTTCCTGCGCGGGGTGAATCTGATCTCTGTCCTGACTCTGGTCTTGGTCTATAGTGAGTGAGAGTGTATCAGTGATCAATAGAGCAGAAGAACACACTTACTCACTGCTGTTTACACTCCTGATGTCTTGTGATTTATAATTGCTGTGAATTTTTGTAATGTCAATCCATCATTTACACATTCAAAGTCAAATCAAAAGTCAAACCTCTTTTTCTCTTACTTTATCTCTTTCTAGTTAAACTGGAAGAGCCAGATTTATATTTCTACCTCCACAGATATTGGAAGACCTTAATAAATATTAAATAAAAACAAAATTTCCAGCTCTATTATTTGCCTCTGAAAAAAAGAGAGGCAAGGCCGATGAAATACACTGATATTGTGATTGCATTAAACTGAATGGTTACGATAGCGAGATGTTTGAAGGAAATGATCTCTGACATGCACTGAGAGGTTCGCTGTGGTTTCCAGAGTGCAGCTCTGAAAAGTCGCCAAAATCCTGTCAAACTGCACTTGTCTTACGCAAGCTAACATTCCTAGAGTTTAATCAGGGACAGAGTTAATACGATCAGCGCTGCTTTAAAGCTCGTTAGTAGTGGATATTATATTTTTTACAACAAACAATAATCTGTGTGCAATGCAGTGCAATTCTGTCTACAGATGAGTCAACTAGGCAGGCAGTAAAGTAGTCTTTTTTATTTATTTATTATGTTTTTGCTGTTTTGGCACATTAACAGTAAGTCCCAGCTGCGAGTCAACATACTTCATGACAACCTGAGCCTCTGAATTCATCGCTTTAAAGGAAGAGTTTAACCAAAACATGAAAATTCGTTTTGAAATTGATTCACCCTTGAGCTATCCAAGATGTGGGTGCATTCGTTTTGTCATTAAAACAGATCTGTGCTCACCAATGCAGTGAATGGGTGCCATCAGAATGAGATTCCAGATACGATTTAACTTTAAACTAAAATACAAAAGTCTTTTTCTCCAGTAATAAGAGCGTAAACTGTGCGTTACACTTCCTAAGATGTTAATTGGATGATTGTGATGTTTTTATCAGTGGTTTGGACTCTCGTTCTGACGGCACCCATTCACTGCAAGCAAAGGATTCATTAGTAAGCAACTGATGTAAAGCCAAATTTCTATAAATATGTTTTGATGAAGAAACAAATTCATCCTTACCTTGGATGGCCTGAGAGTAAGGAGATTTTTAGCAAATTTTCATTTTGTGGGGACTATATTTATTAAGCAATGCCGCTACAGCCGCAAACAATAAAAACACACACACACAAAATTTCAAGACTTCTCAAGTTATTGTTGGAGACAGACTGTTTGATGTTTGATGCTATTTAGGTTAAATCAGGTTAATGTTATTGCGACTGACATTGTTTCTCTGTGTTGAGTGATCCATGAAAAGCTTGTGCTGACCTGCCACAACCTTTTACCCACAAACCCTGCAGGGTCAAAGGTCAGGCCGATGGTTTGCGTGTGAGGGTGATTGTCAAAGTTATTTAAAATAGTATATTAGATAAACGAGTCAAAAAATACAAATCGGTTACTGCTCGTCATTCAATACCTATTCGCATCACTCTAGACTTCATACATTGTAGAAAACTAATACCAAATGTACGTCAAAACATGTTTCAAAACATCTGCATAGCAATGCTTAGCAACGGCAGGTTTCTGCTGAAAGGCACCCTTCGTCATCTTTGATGTCAACGACATGAGCGGCCTTCCCAGAACTCCTACTGACCCTAAATCAACAAACATTTACCCATAATGCATGATCAAGACGGGGCAGAACTGAATACAGATGAGTCCATGCAGGAGCTGTAACTCAATCCCCAACCATCTGACCCTTGAACTCAAAAAAACTCCATCAGCAAAATCAGTTCAGCTAACTATGAGTCCAATACAGGGAGATCATATGCTCTTTATTGATGGTTTTGCTTTTTAAACGCGTGAATGTCACGCTTAATTTATCACAATGTTTTTTCCTCACTGTAATCACATTTTTGAACATCTTAATTAGTTGAATATGATTTTTCAAAGTGAAAAGTATAACAATTTAAAATGTAAATATTCAACAAGACACTTTTACAGTATTGTTAAAATTATTAGTAAAACCATGTTTTTTTATTAAAATTCACCTTATTATTTCTGTAAAACAATATAGTGAAATTTCAAATATTTTATAATTTTTTTAAAAGTAGTAAAAATCTGTCCCGCCTTATAATTTTATGATGAAAAGCATTTCATAAGTCTATATTTTTTATTCATATAATCATATGTTTATATAAAATTTAAAGTAGTGTGCATTATATCAGTAATGAGTATTATGGTGTTACATTATTTAGTTCATCTTTATTACATTATTTTAGTGTCATGTGTTTATTGTGATTATTTATTGTGATTATTTTTGGTCTGTTTTACTTTCATCAGTTTTTATGCTATTTTTCTGTTTTATTATACTGTAAAATATTAATGTAAGTGAAAAGTACCATAATGTACATTTTAAATCTATATTATAATCAACAAGAATATATATATATATATATATATATATATATACCAAAATGATACGTGATGGTATTTTATTTAATTTTAAGTTTTAATTTTAATTTTGTTTATTATTATTTTGTAAACAATTATGTATGTGCTTAAGGGGTTTTGTGTGACATTTTATGTTCTTTTTTATATTTTAAGATCATACATTTTATTTTAATGTTTATTGCATTGTTTTAGTGTAATTTGTGTTGCCCTAATGGCACCTTTTTAACATTGTGGGTGGAATAAAGGAATTCTCTGTATATACAGGCCCATATTGTTCAGATCTTAAACCAGCTGCAGCCTGTAATGTCAGAGATGGTGGTACGGTGGAAAATTAAGAGGCTTCCTAAACACAGACATACAAATGTATCCTGTGAATGAAGCCATCACTCTACAGGTGTGTGTGTTCAGCGTGTCGTGGCAGCACGATACCAGGCATAAATCAGGTGTGAGCTGCACAGGTAGTCATTACACCCTCAGAGGTAACAACTGTTTCTCTCTCCATCATACATTCCTTCTTCCCTTCTTCCCTCAGGACACTATCAATATTCCTCTCTTGTCACTGGCTTAAAGGAAGCTGCTCTCTCTCTCTTTCTGTCTGTCAGCACTGTCGTACACATCTGGAGCAGCGTAATTGCCCTGTAATATTCTGCCAAACACACCTTGTACCTCCTTGATATCTCAATTCTCTACTTTTTTTTCCATGACATTTGTTTTGAGAAGTCATTCCTGTCAGCTCCTGCGTTCAAACACACACAAACATACTTGAGTGTGCTTTTGTAGCTTATATACAGATAAATGACTCAAATCAGTCAGCTTAAAGAATTATGTCAATTATATTAAAAATATAGTCTTTGGTTACATTTACATGCTTTTATTAATTTCTTTGTTAAGCACATTAAAGTGATCAAAAATGATATTATTTAAAAACATTCATAGTGATAATCGAATAAATGCTGTTTTTTTTTTTAACTTTCTGTTCATCAAAGAATTCAAGGGAGGATATATTTAAATTTCCAGAAGAAAAATAAAATAAAATATAAAATAAAAATAAAATAAATGTAATAAAATAAAATTAAGCTACAAAAACTATATTAAGAGTTTATTTGCAAAAAAAGATAACTTTTTTAATGTTTTTAATGATTCTAAAAAAAAAAAACATTTCATTGTTCATCAGTCAAACTGCAGCTGAGCCAAAAATAACAAAAAATATATAGATAACTAACACAATAAAGAACAATGAAAAAAAAACAATTAAAAACATGTGTTATCTGTTTATGCAAATAAACTCTTTTTTTACATGTAAAATTAAATGTAAAAAAAAAAGAAAAAGAAAAAGCTTGTATTCAGCATGATAATAATTTAAAAAAAGGTTTCTGAAAGCAGTTCCTGAAAATTCAGCTTTGCATAATAGGAATAAAATAATGTAAAAATATATTAAAATTGAAAACAATATTTTAAAACTGAAATACTTTACAATATTACTTGCAAAAAACAATACATTTCCCAGCATAAATTCTACTTCCTTTCATTCCAAATCAGCTTCCTGTGGAGTAAGCCGAATGTATTTTTTTCATGCCCATCTGACAACTATTATCTGCTTGCACTGATATTTATTACTAAAATAAGAATAATATTGTGCATCAATTGATACTAAACGATACTAAAAAGAAAATTAAAATTTAGTACTAAGAATCACAACTGGTCTCTAGTTTGCTCTAGGTGCTCCAATTTGTTCTGGGCATTAAATAAACCATGAAGCTTCAAAAACTCTCAAACGCACTGTCTGAAATATTCATCAGCTTTGTTAACAAAGAGAGAGCGAGAGAGCAAGCGCTCTTATAAACTCAACAACAGAGCCGAGAATAATAGATAAGAAAGTAACACAATATTTCCCTGCTCATTTCTCCCTTGTCAACCATAAATTCACTCAAGCAGAATACTGTAGAACATCCAATCCACATATAATTATCTATATCCGTCTTTTCTCCTCTCCACAGGCTTTGGAAAACCGCAGGCTTGCCGTAAGGAATTGGTGAACCCTGTGTGCCGGAATCACCGCGGGAGAGGATCACACAAAAACACTCAACTACTGATGATACAACCACAAATTCCTCAAATACGCAGATCTCAGCTGGAGCAGAAGCAACTTTATACTGTTATGATAATGTTGCTTGAAATGGTATGTGCTTTCGCTCCAGGTCTCATAAATCATCTTTTTGTCTTTGTCCTGCAGAGGACACGGTCATCGTGTGTCCTGCGTCCACTGGGAGAGTGTAAGATACATTAGTTAGTTTGAGTCAGGACACTCGTATCTGCAAACATGTGCACTTTCTGGGTTCAAAAGTGGACTGACCTACAGCAGAGCCTGTATTATAGTTTGCACATCTAGTCAATTAATTCTGCACTATACCATCCCTACCAAACATGCATTGTACTACTGTATCTCACTTGCACAAAATGTATGTCTATAAATCTATTCAGCATCATATGCATATAATCTATATGTGGTATTATACTTAAATTTGCAAGAAAGTGCAGCAAAAGCACTTTCAATTCACTAAGCATATTATATATATTATTGGTTTTGCGTTAAAGCACCAGCTTTTCACAGAAAATGTAAAGCTGTTATGATGAAATGAGCAGTGAGTAATACTGAATAAATAGAAGATGATTATAAAACTGTTCAGATCACAGTCCAACCCAACACATGGTAGCTGGGCAAAAACATCTTTACTTTCATAAGTTGGCAGTCAGTATTGGTAAAATATGCAAAGTCGGAGCCAAGTAGCAAAACTGTGGCCCAATTTAGTCTCAACATCTTCTGAAAGACTAGAAGGAACATGAATAACTGAGACAATCATACTAATTTCTATCAACAAGACCCAGACCTTGCCCACCAGGACCTTGAGGCCTTCAAGGTCATTTCGTGACTTCAAATCATGTCAGATCAAATTTAGAAATTGAATGGAAGTAGCAATTATGAATTGCTATAAGCTGGGGAAAACGTATGTACAGTAGAAAAGGTACATCATCATCTTGATCCGACCAAAGTTATTTGAACACAATTGATGATGTAATTGCTCATGCGGATGTAAAAAAAAAAATAAAATAAATTAAATTAAATTAAATTATATATATATATATATATATAGATATATATATTACATAAATATGAAACTTTTTTATATTCCAACTAAAATGTACATTAATTGTATTTTTTCTAAACTCATAAGTAGCAGTATTAAAATATATGAAGACACTCATTTATATAGACAACACCCAGCTGAGCCTAATCTATCTGATTTGAACCTCTCATGCTCTTTCTGTCTGTTTCTCTCTCATTCCATCAACACGCTTCACCTTTGACCTGCTTCAGCTCTAAGCAGAACGTCTCTGTTAATAGATGCACTTGTATGGTTAAAGAGCTCCAGCGATTACCGCTACAGGAGGGCATTCTGGAAAGAAGAGATCACTTTCTGCTTGTCTTGGCCGTGGCGGGAGGTACAAGAAGAGAAAGCGGTATTACTCAAGACTTTAGCACTGATAAATGAGATCTCCCCTCAGCCCAGAAGCAGTCATTTCCATTTCATTGCACTCCGCATGTGGTTGTCACTGAGGTCCACGACCATGCCCCGAATCAGACAGAAAGCCCTTGTTGTCGAGCACAGAGCAAAGTCTTCTGGCATGATGTTGTTCATTTAGGACTTGTTTACTTGTGTAAAATGATTATTAATTAGGTTTATAAAGGACTAAACTGTTGTTTATTTTCTCTCTTTAAGCTGCAGTGAATTTGTGCTTGCGATTGTGACCTACTGACCTTGACTTCCCATGTGCAGGGAACCACATGCACTGAACGATGGAGGAGATGAGAAATCCTGATTGGAGAGGAGCCCTGACCTTCAAAACACAAGCACACAGCTTTCAGGCGGTGAGGTTATCTGAGGTCATGCTCTATTGTAAAATATGTGTGAGGAGTTCACTCCCTTTCTAACCTGATCTGAGGCATCTTGAGCGGCCAGCGATGAATCTCTCAGATCAATCATAACAGCAGCGCTGCGTGACTCTCGTTCAGATGTGAAGTCATGGGATGTGAGATATAACTGTGCCTGGAGTGTGTGTCTGGGTGAGTACTTGTGATTATGAGGCTGTGGCAGAGATATGGGGTCAGGTTGTTTAATCTATATTACATCACATGTATTGAACGCTTGTGTTTAACCCTTAAATGGTTTTTGTTTCCCGAGGGAGACAGATATTGGAGAGCCTGGGGGAGGAGCAGTGAGTGAGAGAAAAATAATATACTCTGATATAAACACTCCATCTCTACGTAAACATAAAATAACAAAAATGTGACCCTGGACCACAAAGTCAGTCTTAAGTGTAAAATTGTCAAAATGACATTTATACATCATCTGAAAGCTGAATAAATAATATTTTTGGCTGAGATACTACTATTTGAAAATCTGGAAATTGAGTGTGCAAAAAAAAAAGTTTTGCAAATAAAGTTCTTAGCAATGCATATTACTAATCTGAAAATAAGTTACCATAAATATATCTTTGGCAGAAAATGTACAAAATATCTTCATGGAATATGATCTGAACATAATGTCTTAGTGATTTTTGGCAAAAAAAATAAAATAAAATCAATAATTTTTACCCATACAATGTATTTACAAATTTACCCCAGTGACTTAAGACTGGTTTTGTGGTCCAGGGTCACGTATACTATCATATTAAAAATAGAAAGCAATAATTTCAATATTATTTACATCTTATTTGTAGCGGTAATAGCAAATAAAAAAGGTAAAATATTGTACCTATGATGTTATGTTATATGAAGTAAAGAAAATAAATGTTTATATATTATATCTTGCTGCCTGCATAATAGCAAATCATTTAATTTTTTTGTTTTTTTTGGTAGCCTTAAATGTTTGTCAAGGATTACTCATAGGGATTGTTAACCAAAAAATAAAAATTACAATAAAATTTTCCAACTTTCATGTGCTGTCATATACCTTCAGAATTCTGAAAATATGTCATATGGACCTCATTTGTGGTACTCTGGGTGCTTGACAAGACCACGGTCACCATAAACAGCTAAATCTCCTTTTTGTGCTCACCTAAAGGAAAAAAAATATGTGAATGTTTTTGCAAAATAACATAATTTCTAGAGGATCGCTGTACGAGTAATCATACACAGCTGATGGCCCGTTACCTAATCATCCCTTGTTCATTCGCACCCAATCAAGTAATTTCCCCTTCACTACAAATTCTCCCAGCTTTTCATTTCCCCGCTTCCCGCTTTTCTGCATCCCTCCTCCATCCCTTCTCCTCCGTTTTCCATTTAGTTCACAACTTTCCGGGGGGGGCAGACGGTGAACGAGACGAACACCGAACTCTTGCCCACGCTAGGGCTCCGTCCATTAGGGTTCTGAGTTCGCCTCTCTTGCTCCCCAGACAGCTCGCCAAATTTGCTTATTATTCATTATGAGGAAAGCGTGAACTCTTGAAATTCAGGCATAAAAAAAGTGTACAAAATAGAACATGGATAGAGATCCCATCCTGACATGATGTATACGAACTACATGGAAGAGACTAAAAATACAGACAATGAGAGAAAGATGAAGAGGGGTCGACAGGTCTGTCATGATGAGACCTGCGCTGCTCTCCTTTAGAAATACTTCAGTCCGTCTGACCACACACACACACACACACACGGCTGCCATGTCAGATAACCCTAGCGATAATAGCCCTACATTTCAGATCTGACATCTTGAAGACAGAGAGAAAGAGAGAGACAGCTGTAGGGTTTGGGGTAAACATGGCTCCTCCTCCTCCTCCATCACTCAGATGAAGGTGTGAGATCAAAGCAGGTGTTAAACGCCGTTTGAGAGCGACAGAAGCGCAGTCTCCTCCCCTCAGGCACTTTAGCCAATCAGAACATCAAACACCCCTGCCGTTTATCAGCTCTTTGCCTGAGGTGGCCAATGACAGTGGCGTTTGATGGATGACTTATCTATAGATTGAGAATCCGGTCTGACTGACAGCTCTCATAACCCGCATCACTGACAGCCGCAACCTATCCTGACAGATAATCGTTGATCATCTAGCGGCTCGTGGCGGTACAAACCTTCCTTTCCCTTTTCATCTAGCTTCAAACACATCTTTTATTCTTTAAAAGTCTCTACTGCTCACCAAGTCTGCATTTATTTGTTTAAAAATGCAGCAATATTCTGAAATATTTTCACAATTTAAAATAACTGTTTTATGTTTGAATATATTTTTTAAATGTAATTTACTCCTGTCAATTTTCAGCATGATCCTTTGCAGATCAAAAACATTTATGATTATTATTAATGTTGCAAACAGTTTAAAATGTCATTCATTTAAAATCTCATTTTTGATCAATTAAGTGCATCCTTGTTGAATAAGGGCATTCGTTTCTTCAAAAAAATGTTTGTTCATTGCTTATCATACATATTAGAAGTAATAATTAGTGCTGTCAAATGATAAATCGTGATCACAAAATAAATTTTCATAATAATTTATAGTTTATATATAAATACACACTTAGTATATATTTTGAAAATGTTTACATGTATATATTTAAATGTATATAATGTATTTAAAATTCAATGTTAAACATTTGACAGCACAAGCAATGCTATTAAAGTATGATTTTATTCTATTTTGACTTTGTATCGAACCCAACTGTGAGTTTTAAAAAACACTACTTATGTTTTGTTTATAATTCTTTAGAAAATATAATTCTTAAAATATATTTCGAATAAATTTTTCTATAGTTGCTATTTATACATTCGATTGGATTTTTATACATTATACATTATATTATTATTACTACATAATATTTTTATTTACAATTCATGGCATTTTTAACGTAGTCCCATTACTCTGTTTATTTATTGTATTTTTTCATTTATTTAATAAATTTTAGTATCATGTTTTTAATATGTAAAAATCCGACATGACCATGAAGAAAGTAAAACCCAAGGATCGAACAGTACTTGAATCCCTCACAGCTTCAAACTGAACACACTAGCATCAGTAGTGTTTGGGCCAGGGCTTCGGTGGAGGTTGATTTTCCATCAGCGTGAGCCTGGTACAGGCGCTCTGAGATATTTCCTGATATTGACCCTGCTGTCAGGACGCTCCTGTATCTGCAAAATAAGTGTCTTTGATAAAGCAGGTTAACATTGATTAATCCTTGAGAACTCTGGGCCTCCGAAAGAAATTAACGAGGAGCGTTTTCCTGTCGTGTCCCTCAGGAGCGGGAAGTCTGAACACAACACAGCCACTCATCTCATTACAGCAGCGTGTCCTGCGCTGGCCGTTAGCGCTCCACCAGCACCTTCGTTTGGGAGGGAAGCACAACAATCGATGTGGGGCTGATTTGTCCCAGTAAGGAGTTTACCAAACACATGGACTTACTTTCATTCTTTACCACAATTCTACCTTTTTCCACCTTTATTTTGTCCTACTGCTCCTGTGAGATTTGCAGTATTATCATTCCAGATAAAGAAATAAATACAGAATTTTTACATTCGCATTTTCACAGGTTTTTTACCGTTAACATTACAGTGGATAAACAGAAGGCATTCAAATGCTGATGTCAGTTTTAAAATCTACCTTTTCTGGGTTTTTTATGGATTTGCTGTTTTGTTGTATTTTTTCTCTTGGAGTTTAACTGATATCATCATCATCTCAGTAACCTAATGACTAACATGACTAAATAATAAAAAAGGTGGGAGAATAAATAATGAATACAAGGCCTAATGGTGAAAAATCATGGTTAAACACACACTACAGATATGGTCCAATGCATCATTTTACACACACACACACACACATCATGTTGGGTTTACTTGTTTTATGGGGACATTCCATAGGTGTAATGGTTTTATTACCGTACAAACTGTATGTGGTATTGTCCTACACTGACCCTACACCTAAACCTAAACCTACCCCTTACAGGAAACTGTGTGCATTTTTGGATTTTCAAAAAACTTAACTCTGTGTGATTTATAAGC
>JAUCNO010000318.1:3886823-3909846 GCA_032353835.1 Enteromius viviparus | reverse complement strand
CCTCTGGTGAAATCAGCTGCTGAGTTCATGACTGGAATAAAAATATGGCAGGACTTTTACTTTCTGGCTCCTGGAATCTCCACCTCTGCAGAAGATATATTTTCCAATAATAAAACACACATGCAGGATGTCATCAGTTTGACAGGTATAATCGTATAAACAGCAGTCAGAACAAAATCAACTCTTGTAAATGTACAGTACTGAACGCATAATCATAAAGAAAAAAGTGTATTGATGAATTTTCAGACAGAGGTAGGCAGTAATGTAGGGAGGATGTTTTCTCTTGTTTTTAATATACCAAATATTGCATTATACCTGCTATTTCCTTTGAAAAACAATAATTAGCCAAGTTGTCTGCTGCCACACAATACACAAGCACATTTCTTATTTGCATGTTGTTAGGTTGGCAGCACTTTTGTTGTGAAAATATTTTCTTTATTTGCTGGTGTTTTTTCTATTTGCATGCGTTGCCTGAAGTTGCAGCGCGTATAGCTCTCTCGGACATCATGTTATGATGCTATTTTCAGTTCGTTTCATTTGCAGTAACCCTACAAATACAGCAATGAAGAAAAACAGAACTGAACAGTACACACACGCACTATTACTTATACCTGTAGATTTTGTAAACGGACCAGAAAAGAGTTGTATAGAATATGTATAGTGTGCTTTGTGTATATTGTTTTATTGTCATTTTAAATTATTTTGTCAGGTAATGCAAATAATGTGTTTGTAATCTTGTATCACTGAAAAAGAACAACAAAAAAAGATCAGAAATTGATTTACATGTGTGCCTCTTAGATTATTTTATCCAAAGCAGCCCTACTGTGTGTGTTGGCGACATCTGGTGGAAAAAACATTATTTTAAATATTTGGGGGATGTTATTTATACTGCTAATTTCAAGTAGGGCTCGCTGCATACCACAACTTCCAGAGGGCGTTGTTAGCTCCACATCTAGGAGGTGGAGAATGGAAGGTTTAGGGGTGGAGATGAGTAGGTTTATGGATTAGGGATAGGTTTAGGTATATTAAGGAGGGAGTGGTTGGATCTGTATTATAATTTAAAATGGTATAGGGACACTTTAACCCAGTTATGTTTCAAGAAGAAAGCATTTATTTGTGTGTAAGGAGAAAATCACAATTTGTGTCACCGTTCCAGAGTCAGTGTGTGCTTTAGTTGGGCTTTTCACCCTTTTATTAGTGGAATTAAATGTTGTTTTGGTTGTTTCAATTGAATTATAACAGCCAAGCAATCCATAAGCAATATTCATCAAGTGATGTATATGTGCTTGTTTAATTATTTATCTGAATTGAGCTGGGGAGTGTGTTATCTGTGTGTTTTGTTCTTCATTGATGACGTCAGTCTTGTGATTACAGATAAATGCTGTATGTTCAACACATTTTGAAAGAATTTCTATCAAGCTCTTCGGTGCCAAAAAAATCTTATCGTAAGGCACTCACAGACATCAAGAGTCAGCGTATGAATCTCAACAATGGTAACCATCAAATGCTGCAGTGCATTTTAAGATCCACCAATAAAAACTCATCAATAGCTCCCATCATGCATTGCAACATGAATAAATAAAGAGCAGAATTGTCTTTCTTTTATTCTTACAATTTTCTTTTATTCTTGCTTTTTCTTTGTGATGTTTCTATTAGTGTGTTATTAGTATGTTCAGAGTTGATCTGTTTTTCTGAATATGTGATGTCACCGTTGTTGAGATTCATACGCTGGTTCTTGATGTCTGAGTGTGCCTTATGGAAAGATTTTTCTTTTTGAGATTAGAGCAACCAAAAAGAAAGTGTGAAAGAGAATCACAGGATGTTTAGCTGTAATACAAGCCTTTAATTCTGAATAAAGAACATATATCACAGATAACAGACTCGACGATCAACTCAGAGTCTCAGAGAACTAAAACAAAACAAGCATAACCACCAATTTTGTTCTTGGTTTGTCTGGCTGATATAATTCAAATACAAAAGCCAAACCAACATTAAGTTGTAAGTCTTCTAACATAAAGATCAAGAGCCCAACTAAAGCACACACTGACTCTGGAACAGTGACACAAATTGTGATTTTTTTTCCTTACACACAAATAAATGCTTTCTTCTCGAAACGTAACTGGGTTAAAGCGCCCCTATTAGGTCATTTTAAAGGTTATTCAGTTTTAATGAGTAATTAATTGTGTAATATACTCAAAAATATTAGGTAAACTTTACCTTGTTTGTTTTAGTTTATCTTAGCTGTTAAATGTAGCTATTCTTTACCCAAATATACAGGATATAATCTACTCACACAAACTGATTGAAAAAAAGTTACCTCCGTTTTATTGCTTTTATTGCTTAAACACTTTCCTTTGTGCAATATGCCAACGGACAATGGCTGTTTGTCTCATTAGAGACCAAGACCAAGCAGCCATTCATTAATCACAAACACATCTATGAAGCAGAAGAAATATAATTCTAAGTAAACATTAGACAAGAAATAAAGAATTGCTTCACCATTGTTGTTGATGCAATACAGTTTATTTTTGCCAGTTTTTGAGAATAACAAACTGAAAAGCATAATTTTTTTTCCTTAAACGTTTCCCCAGAAATCACACACGAACTACTGTATGTGACTAAAATCCTGCATCCTAAAAGATAAGATCAGATGTAGAAAGACTGAATCCATATCAAATTACATTTTTCAAAACTTGTTAGCACCCTAAATATCTCACCATAAGAACTGTCTTCAAATCTCTACTCTACACACACAAACTAATACCCAAAAATAAATGATCCATTTGTTACCTATTTACTCATCACCAAACAATCCTGTTATATTATAAAATAACCCTTCACCATTTCTTACAGTTAATCCCTAACTAGTGCCTGTTTACCAAACATCCAGCAGCACACTAAATAATAACAACAACAACAAACAAACCCATAACTGCTCAAGCGATAACATAGATCAGCTATTAGCTTGTGAAGATATAACAAAGATAAAATCTCTTTCCACTTCACCACTGTAGCTCTGTTTCTTTAGATTGATTTCATTTTAGAATTTTATTTTCTCATCAATGATTTTTCAGTGTACTGCTTTTTGTCAAGATTTGTACAAGATTTATTCACAAAATGAGCTTATTTGGGCACGTGACTTTTATAGCTGTCAATCATTTGTAATTATTCAATCCTGGCATATTAATTTGCTACTCGCATTCGATAAAAACATCTGCTAAATCAAATTAATTGCATGATATATATATATATATATATATATATATATATATATATATATTAACATTTGCAGAAAAAAAAGTAAAAGAGAGAAGAATAAATCACTGATTAGACTATTTTAGTTAAGAAATTGTAATTAAACATTAAAGTAATGGCTTGAATAGACAACGTATACTTTAAAGATGAAAAAAGGTAGGAGGAGTTAAGGGTCAGAATTTACTCTCGAACACGTTTAACAGACAGAGCAGGATCAGTGTTGCCTTCGCTCCACTCCTCAGGATTGGGATACTCCCTCCTCCTCAAGCGGTAAGTGGGTTCAGTATAGTCACGACCCGCAGAGAGATCCCACTCACCACTGATCACTTTACAGGAGCTAACTTTTTCTATACCAAAGCCATCCAGTGAAGGACAGTCACCTGTTGTTTCATTCATTGGGCCATTATAATCCTCATTTTCATAGAGCTGGATCATAAACGGCACACATTTAAGAGAGAGACCAGGAACTGGAGCAGGAGCAGGGGATTGGACAGTCTTCAATGCCTCAAGATTGAGAGAGTCTCCCTCCTTCAGTAGCTGATATTCTCCACTGTAGCCACGAGCCTTATAGAGCTTCCAGACACCCCTGATCACCTTCAAGGAGCAAACGTTTTCTATATCATCCAGTGAAGGACAGTCATCTGTTTTTTCATGCATTGGGCCATTATAATCCTCATTTTCATAGAGCTGGATCATAAACGGCACACATTCAAGAGAGAGACCAGGAACTGGAGCAGGAGCAGGAGCAGGGGATTGGGCAGTCTTCAAATCCTCACTATTGAGAGAGTCTCCCTCCTTCAGTAGCTGGCCTTCTCCACTGTAGTCACAAGCCTTATAGAGCTTCCAGACACCCCTGATCACCTTCAGGGAGTGAACCTCTGTTATACCGCTGTCAATCAATGAAGGACAGTTCCCTGTGATCACACACCTGGTGTCTTCGAACTCAAGTTCAATCTTACACTTGACAAAAGAGAATGACAAAAGAAAGTGAGGTAAGATATAATAACAATCAAAATATTCAGACAAGTTAATAATAATGCAAACATCAGAAATCCATGACACATTAAACAATGTTTTTTGACTTGTTCATTATTTGTTTCACACCATAGAATAATATACTATAACTAATCATAAACACTCACCATGTCATGGCACCACCAATCAAAGCACTTCTTAGACTCCTTCTCCTCCTCGTCAGAGTTTTTGGTGTAGTAAACCCGACCCACAAATTCTGTAAACTTCTCTGGCAGCAGACTGGATACCTGAGATACAAGTGAAATCAAACATGTTTATCAGTACTCACACATCTAGCAAACATACGTTGACTTCCTCTGACCAAAAACTAATATACGTCAAGCCTATTTTATTAAAACACTTAAGTAAAACTAAAAGTGTACTACAGCGGCTCACTTTCTAGTAAATAAAAGTTTACATTTAAGTATACTTTAAGCAGAAGGGGACATACAGGGGACAAAGAGTAAAAGTGCTACCATATTTTTGTTGCAGGAATTAACTCAGCAGCTGATTTCACCAGAGGAGGAAACAAGACATTCCAAGACACAAACAAGTCTCAAGTCAAATCCCAAGTCCTCAAAGAGTTAAAGTTAACAAGATAATGAGACTAATTAAATAAAACTGTCTGACATCACGTCTACTGCGCATGCAGGTCACTTCAGCACTGAATATGGTTCACACTTATTTCAGTTGCATTTAAGTGAATGTTTTGACAATAACATAATTTTGAGAGGATCGCTAAACGAGTAATCATACACAGCTGATGGCCCATTACCTAATTATCCCTTGTTCATTCGCACCCAATCAAATCATTTCCCCTTCACTATAAATTCCACCCCTTCTCCTCCGTTTTCCATTTTATTTCACGACTTTCCGTGGGGGGCAGACGGTGAACGAGCCGAACGCCGAACTCTTGCCCACGCTAGGGCTCCGTCCATTAGGGTTTGGAGTTCGCCACTCTCCCGGCTCGCTCCCCAGGCAGCTCGCTCCCCAGACAGCACGCCAAATTTGCTTATTATTCATTATGAGGAAAGCATGAACTCTGGAATTGGTTTGAGTGAAATGGAGAAAGGAAGATGTAATTAAAATTTTTGTGGCATGAACCACTTCTTTAAATAATAAAGACATGGTCTTTTCTTGATTGCACAGTTAAGTAGAAATAAAAAACTGTTTATTTCAACACCATGGAAATTTTAAATATTGTTATATGCCGTAAACAAATTACCTACAGTAAGACACACTGCAAAAATACAAAAATAATGTCATTTACTCAGTGAAATTTAAATGCTTGGTTAAAACTGTAATCTCAAAAGAGAATTCTATGTAAATAATACTAACGCATGCACAATCTCATGTACAAATAATATAAATATTTACATACATTCAACATGAATGCAATTCTATTCTTGGGTAAAATTAAAGCGCAATGAACTGGTGATATGTAGCTTTGGAAAACGTCCCCAGTACAGACATCTTAACACTGGAAAAATGTTGTTTTGAACATTTTTTTTTAGATTTACAGGAATATAATTTAATATACCATACCTTGCCCAAAACGACTTTAACAAAAAGAATAAATTCTTGCGTATTTTCCAAATCAGTCAAGATGACTGGTGTTCAAGTGGGCATTTTTGCAAAAGTTTCATTTTTAAATGATAAAGAATCTGTGTGTCACGTTTTTACAGGACTGGTCCAAACGAAAACAATATTAATGTGTCATTTCAATAACATTTCTGAAAGGTTTTTTGCTTGATTGGTCAAGAGATGATTAATTTTAGTCTTTGTATTTGGTTTAGAGTTCACTTAATCCACATCCATGAGCATTGTGACCCATCTAACCTCACACTCTAATCCAGGCCTCATTGGCACCTCTAGTGGTGGCGTCGGTTCCTGCTCTTGCGGAGCTCTTGAACGTGCTTCCATTTGCCCTTCTGTTTTTGCTTCTTCTCTTTGTGCCAGAGCGTTTCGCAGTACTCATCCAGAGAGCGCACGGGGCCGCTCAACAAGCGCATGTAGTCCTTATAGCGCTGACGAGGTTCAGTCACAGATGGACTATCTGATGGCTCCCGTGTGGCAGGTTGGTGTGCTTGGATCTGTCCACGGTCCAGGACGTGAAGAGAGAGGTGGAGGAGGGTACGGGTGAAGCTGTGCTCCTGAGAGGTGCAGAAGTACGAACCTGCATCGCTACGCTGGAGCCAACGAATCAGCAAACCTCGCTCGGTTATCAGCACACGCTCATCCGGTTTGATCTGCAACAAATACAGAGTTACTGATTCTTTCTTAAAAATCAACCATATCAACACATACTTGCTTGGACACACACAACAGCTTAATCACAGCCCAAAAGTGAATGTATGTGTCACTTGCTGAGTTTATTCTCATAAATCATTCTGCCCAGGAGCCCACAGAGAGACTCCTGCAAGGTCAGAGATCAGTCTTTAACCTCTGTGCTCCGTTTCCTGCTGACCTCACATTACACCATCTGATTGATCATTAGAATCTTATTAGAGAAATTAGACAAGCTGCCTACATGGTAATGCTAACGAGGCAGAAAGACAGAAGGAGGCAAAGTAGTGTTATGACCTTGGTCTTGTGATTTCAGGGTCTACTTTCAACTTTCAAAGGTGCTTGTATGATCTATTGCACTGATCTATATCCAATGTGTCCATCTTTCTGATGGCCTCTGACATAAGGAGTGCTTTGTGTTCAGTGCATACAAACCTGTTTGTGAAATCAGATTAATGTATCTGAATCCAAAAATTGTTCATTGTTTTGTAGCTTTGAAGTAACTTTTTTTTTTACTCAGGTCTTATTATAAACCTATAATAATTGATATTTTACATGTGTCTGAACAGATTTCACAGAAAATTATTTCCTACACACCTCAGGATGTGCATGAAGCTAAAATTTAGGGTTAGAAAAACTGACCATGGATCAAATTTAAAATAATGTTTGTAAAAACATCAACAGAAAAGACAACATGTCTCAAATCACACTCATCCATGCAAAGATATTCAGTAATAGATACAGATTTAGTTTTAAATCCTAATCCGATAGTTACATAGTGTAGCATTAAATGCAATGTGCATTATACAGTAAATTCAGGTTCAAAGCTGATGGTCTCAAACAAAAAAGATTTTAAGCCATGCTAATATTTTCTTTCTGTAAATATTAGTTTTGTATCTCTTCACCTCCTTTCCATGCCTGGCTGTTTATTCTTTCTCTCTTCATTTTTTCCCTGTTGTCTGTGTTTTTGAGCCTGCTGATTTCTCCTGCTAGACACGCTGTTGTCGTGGACTAAATCAATACAGCTGTGCAGTACGACGAGGAGGGAAATAAAGCTTCAAAGCATACTGAATCCCTATAAAATACACACAAACTGCTTACCGCTGCATTATCTGCTGTCTAAAGGACGCTTGAAGGAAATGCAATAGTCATGATTGCACTAAACAACTCTTTATATATTAGCATTTTAAATTTTGAAGTGTGACTTTTAAGTGAAACCTTGCAGAAACGTGTCAGGAATGAGAGAAAATAGGGGCGGATTCGCACTGTCCGCAGCACCTGTGACAGCTGGAACTAAAACATAAAGGCTAAGGGCACATGAGTGTCAAGATGAAAAGCGTTTGTATGTCATGGAGATGTTTGGGTGTGTGTCTGTGTTTCATATCCTGGCAGTATATCACGGCGTGTAACTCCCGCTGAAGGTTTTACTGGGGGGCAGGAGGAAACTGGCTTCTGATCATAGACGCATGTTTAAGTGCTGCATCGGTTTCAGTGCTGGGTCAAAGGCATTAAAACCACGGTACGAGGCCTTTGTCTGTCTGCAGCCCCCCCTGCACACCGCTGGGTCTGGCTGTGGGTTTTGAGAAAAAGAGAGAAGGTCTGGAACCTTCAGCACAGGATCTGTATCACATCTCAAATACGAGCTGGCCTGCTGGTGACCCATAGTCCTATGGGAAATTATATTTAGTTGTAAAAAGAGGGCAGTGAAGAGTGTGGAAAAATGGGTAGAGGGATAGATGGAAAAATAGGGAGGCATGAAGGAGCAAGAACAGTCCATGATTTTCATAACATTTGGTTCTGTTAATTGTTCCAGAATATCAGCACGTCGTAATTAAATATGCTCAAATAGACTAAAACATTGCTGTTGTAATGTCTGCACTGCATAATTTGGATATTATTTGAAATATCACATTTTCAAAATGCAATTATTCAAATTACTTTGAATTAGCATACAGTAAATCTGTTATTTGTTAAAACAATTAAACTGAATTAGTTGAACTTTGTTCAAATATGGCTAGATCAAGCAAGATGAGTTAAAATGTATGAGCATGGTTTACACAAGTTTGATTTGTTGATGATAAATATATGTACTGTATATAGGCTAGTTAAAACACATTTAGTTTACACCTTCAGGTTATTAGCATATGACTTTAGTCAAGTCAAATGCTTTTAACAATACAGATTGTGTCAAACATACTCTTTCTTGTTTCATTTATGCGATTTAAATACATAAATCTTAAACATAGGCCTAATTATTTTAAAGTGTGTATCCCCTTTGCATGCCTTTAGACTTTTTTGTTTACAACAGAATCAATCCAAGGTGTAAGTTAAGGCTTTTATTTATTTTTTTTTTATTATGTAACTAGTTAATTAGTTTTATAAAATTGTTAAAAAAGCTAAAATCAGAATTGGAACCAGAATAAATACATTCTTTACAGTTCCCATCACATACAGTAGTACTCTTGTTGTGTTCTCATGTAAATGGGATATGAAGGGTTCATTCTGTTATTGTAACCAGATATCTGTGTACTCTGATTCGATAAACATTCACACAAACACCCAAGCGCTGTTTCTCTGCTATCATTCATTGTTGTCTTTTACGAGGTGAAGTGTGGGCTGATATTTTAAGATTGCACCACACGTTTGAGATTGTGCGTGTGTTGCAGGTGTCTTGGGCAGCTGTGTTGTAGGGAGTTGTTTTGTGTTGTGGGAAAGACAGGAGAAAGAGAGGAGGAGAAGAAAAGCAGGAAGGGGAACTAAAACAAAACAAATGCATCATAGCAGGAGTAGTGTTCACTTGAGAAGTGAGATGGCAGGATATTTCTAAAAAGCAGGAAACGGCCCGTTTTTTCTCGAACTGCATCTATGCTGTGACATTTGTGCTGAGATTTGACCTTCTGCTGTCATGCCTCCCCGTACGTGTTTTCAAATCTCTCTCTCTCACACACACACACACACACATATATACTCCTGTTGGGATTAATTGTTGTGAAGATGGATCGATAAAAGGATATGCTGATCTACCACTCCAGGGTCAGGTCCTGGCCCCCGTCTATTCATCACAGCTAATAAAGACAAGAGACACCCACAGCACAAGAATAAAATGACCTCTGTATCTGCACTGTGAACTTTCCACATCACACATAGCTCCATTACTACTCACTTGAAAGGACTGCTTTTCACAGATGCTGCATAAATCTGTGTTTTAAAAGATGGCACAAATAACCTCCTCAGGCAGTATAAAGGGACAGATATCTGAAAGACGAATGTATTTGTATGTGCTTCTAAAGTAAGATATGCAAGTCACCCAGGTGCATGACTCCCAATCGACACCAGTGAAGATGAGATGAGATTAAATGCGTAGGTGTAAAACATTGAATAAGAAAGATGAATCCACCAGTGAAGGTCACTTCTTGTCAGTACTGCTGTGTTCGGTATCTCTGTTTGTGTTTCTGAGCCTCAGGCCATTTTACCGATAGGACTGTTCCAGTTCTCTGTCTCTGCTATAACACATTGTTTAGTAAGAGGATCTTCATAATTATGCACCATCTATTTTTCCTAAGCATCAGGGGGTTCAGAGTTACTGTAAATCAGCTTCTAAAGTGTGTCCAATCATAAAAAGTCTGAAGATATATTGTTATGAAAAAGAAACTATGACTGGAATACGCCCAGGTTATATTTTACACATTCATACTAAGTGATGTTTAAAACACTGCCAAACAAAATAGCAATTTTTAACTTCATTTTATGGTACAAACATTCATTTTTAGTTGTTTTGTTAATATGGTTCAGTTAAACAAAATAATTAATCAAATGAACAATTCAACATCTAATTTTATTCTTTGCATTCGATATGCTGAAATATATAAATAATAAATACTACAAAATATTTGCTTTTGTAGTGTAACTCACTACATTACTAACTGTCCAAAGAAAGAAAGAAAGAAAGAAAGAAAGAGAGAGCTAAGAAAGAGTGTGAATAATACACACACGCACACAGAGAGAGAAAGGCACAGACTGAGACAAACTTATGTTGATTTTACCTCTTGACGGTGGTCCGCTCCTGGCTTTAGTATGAACCAGCGGATCAAGGCCTGCTGGGATTTTGAAACGCACTCAAGAAAAGAGGAGTTACTCTCTACACCATACAACACCTTCTCCTCGACATTCCTCCCTAACACTGCCAAAGATAGAGGGAGAGAGTGATCAGCATATCAGAAAGACAGTAAAGGTAGGTTAGTGTTGAGATCCATTAGGTGAGCCCCACAGGACAATGCAGCATCTTAAAACAAAACAGAGCTTTTAGTGCTTTTGTGCTCCATATGCACGCACACATATGCCTCCTTACCATCCTCCGTGTCCCAGCAATGGCTAGATGGGTCTCCATGTTTGATATCCTGCCTCCTGGCCCTCCTGTAAGCACAAATAAAAAGCCTTTTTTGAGATTCAGATTCACTTTAGATAACATTTTAGACTTCTTAAACAACAAAAAGAGCGGTTAATCAAATTAAGGCAAAAACAATTTTTAATAGCATCCATTCATTAATATTCAAACATAACTACTCAGTATCACATTTTCAGACACAGAATTTGGATATGCATTCATATCCATAATTTTTTTTTATTTTTGTAAGAAATTGTGTGTGAAAAAATATTTGTAAAATCCGAGACAATTACAACAGCTGAAAGAGTGGGTCATATTGTTGTAGAATCCTGAAGTTAGGTTGAGAACCACTAGATAAATCCATCATAATTTAACCCTCTGGAGTCTGAGGTGATTTTGGGGACGCTGAGATGTTTTGACATGCTCTGATATTTGTGGTTATTTCAACTACTTATAACATACTATTGACCAACATATAATTGTTTTTGTATACAGCAGAAACTGCTACAGTAATATGTGACCAGGATGGATGTACCTGTTTGCATTGTTTAGAAAAAAAAATATTATGCGTGGTTACCAAGTTTTTAAACTAGCTAAAATAAGAACATACTGAATAGTCTAAATAGCAAGAGCATTTAAAAAAAAAGATACAAACTGTCTGATCTAAAGTCTAATTTTCAGAACAAGTCATGCTATGTATTCTGTTTCATTTTAAACACAAAAGGAGCACCACCATGATTTTTCTAAAAATACCCTGAGCTCTTTCTTTTGTAAAACAAATGTCAGTGAATCGTGGCTTCATTAAGTTTAAATAGAGCCATCTGACAGCCAAATAATCTCCAAAACAAACTAAAATTCCTCTCTCTGTGTGTCTCCCTATCTCTCGCTCGCTGTCTCTGCAGGGCTGACCTGGCCTCCTTGCGTCAGTGGCGGACCAGAGAGCTGGGGAGAGAAAGGGCAAGAAAACTTCTCTGGCAGCTCACATACATCATCTCAACAACAAAGCAACTTTAATCAATTTGCCTGTCCAGTCCAGTCCCACTACACCCTATGGCACAGGAAAAATCAAATATTTATCATTTTCTTCTCTGTGCTGAACTCCAGGAAACAACTCACCCTGGAGAAGTAGGTCAGAAAGAGGGCACCACAAAACCCTCTCTCTCTCTTTTAACTTTTTGCTATCCCAAAAACCTCAGAGCCCCAAACTGCACACGGTGCATATCTCTGGGATATCATAGGACACATGTGGCTCTGCGTTTTTGTGTGTGCCGATAAGAAGACAGAACACTTAACAGAAGTGCTGACTCTGTGAATCAATGTCAAGGCTTTGCATCGACTCTTTGGGACAATGGCTTTATCGGTTCATGTGTGTGTGTGTGTGTGTGTGTTACCTCTTGGAGGCTGGAATATATCTGGAGCACTGGGTGCCGTCCCAAGCGCAGTAGGGGTCTCTAGCCAGGCAGCATTCTGCACAGCCCTGGCCATAAATATGGCACCTGTGAAGGGACACCTGCACCAACCCGTCGCTTCCTCCAACAAACAGCTGCTGCTGCACACACAAACACATACACAAAGTACTAAACCAGGTGCATTGACAAAAAAAGTGCTTACTGGAGCAAACTCTCTAACAGAGTTATCAATCAACATAACCCGTCTTTTTGCTTCAACAAACTCTAAAAAGAAGCATGTGTACAAGTGACTCAGAGAAATGAACAAACAACAATGTGCACAATAAAAGTTGTGATGCTATTGCTTTTCTCTCAGCATGAGTCTGAAAAACATCAGGCAGTCACAGCAGAGCTTCCCATAAAACACCCTTGTAAAAGCAAACGCTGCTCAGGAACTGATTTGAAACCATTTAATGATTTCAAGTGGTAGCATTCACCGTAACGAATTAGAGGCAGAAGTAAAATGTAGATTAGGTAATGAGATGAAGTTTCCATCCCACGCCTGCATTATCCATATGATTGATCTATTATCCTCCGTTAATATAAAGAAAAAGGCCTATTAACAGACCTGGTCAAGTTCTATCTTTGTGCAGCGCAAAGGTAGGATAAAGCATTTGGGTGAACTGCAAACTTAACCATGAGCTTCGAAACATAATAAGAGATAATTGGACAAAAGGGAGTGTAAAAGAAAAATGAAAAAACAAGAGAAACTGACTTATCTGTGAGACTCTGATAAAAAAGTACAAACAATAGAGGCCATAACACATCTGTTTTGAGACCGAGGCCTGAGTTTGATTTTCTTAAATATAACAGACAGTCCAGCATAATGTCTAAAACAGCTGGCTGATAAAAGTTGTCAGTCAATGCTTCAGCAATCATTAATAAAAAAAAAAAAAGTATATCAAAATGTTCTCTATTTCCTAAGCTAAATATTTAATTTACCAGAACTAATTTCTGTTCTTACCTGCTTTGAAGAGATTTCCATGTTGAGGATGGGTGAGGGGCTCTGAATAAATAAACACACCCATATTTATTGTCAGAAGGTGAAATTTTTGCCTGTTTATTTATTGTTTTTATCACTGTGTAGTTTTTTATTCATCCTCTTTGCAGCATTTACCTTGAACACCTGAAGCTCCTCTAAGATGATCTCCTCCGAGGACCAGTTTTCTTGAGTGATGCTGACAACCTTCAAAACCGATCCCATATCTGTACAGACACACGCACACATTATTGTATCTTAAGCTGTACTGCCATCTGCTGGTTGCCAACACTAGTTCAGTTTTTCTGCTTATAAACTTCAAGTTTAGTGTGTGACAATGTGTAATTATTTGTAAAATTTACAAGCAGTTTCTGAGTGAAAATTATTTCTACACCATTTGTTTTTTTTCAGTGTACAGGGTTACAAATGTATCAAACTGCATTTTGAACACCACAGTTAACAAGCAAAATTCTGTCTTTGTAGCAATTAGATCATCTAGTAACCTTTGTGTTGTCTTTTTTTTTACCTGTGCCCAAGAACATAACAGCATACTGTCCATCCTCAGCTGCCACACGGTCCACTACAATCTGAGTAAGCCTGTACTCTGTATTGATACGAGTGAAAATTGGCCGACCCGTCATTGGGTGTACAGAGTGGTACATTAGTGGGTGCAGCCGTATAAAACTGATGACATCATCTGGAAAGTCTTTAGTTGTTTTTATATTAGGATCATATGTCCGACTGGGGCACTGAGAAAGAAAAATAAGATTTACAGTTATACATTTTTAAATTATAACAGCAAAAAAATCCTGGAAGTAATTACAAATATGCACTCAAAACGAAATGATGTCACTGCTTTGGCATAATAATAAACATACTTCAGTATGGTCAGTGTCATGAAGTTTTAAGAGTCTGAAGACCTTTATTAGCTAATTATTAATCATTAATTAGGATTGGAGCTAAACTCTGCAGGACAGTGGCCTTTTAGGAGCTGATTTGGACATCCTCAATGTAAACTGTATTTTGAATCACAGAATGTAAAGTGCTCTGTCTCCCTCTAGTGGTAATGTATAAAACTCCTCACTCAAATGTCCGTGACTAAAAGTGAGAAGAAAAACAGCCCTGATAGGGTGTTACTAACAGTGCCTGGTCTTGGGTAGGGGATTCTGCCTTCATATTCCACCCAGCGATGGTCTGGTCCCTCTTTATGAGCATACGGTCCATTAAACACAGCACGGATGTCTTCCATGTTGTAGACACATACCGCTGATCCTTTAAAGATAGAACTAAAAAACCACAGCAACAAAAACAGCATTACAAATGAGAAACTTTTTACAAATAACAATGTTTTTTAATTGCTATATTAATCTATAAAACTTTATTATATCACATCAACTGTTCGCAATGTATTTCAGCTATGTGGTACCCAGACCAAACGCATTGATATATTGAAAATGCTCACTGAGCTGTGTCTCACCTGGTGGTGGTGAACACTCCGTACACCATTGGATTTCTCTCATCTCTGCTAGGGAGGAGAAAGATGTCCTCTGTAACACAAACACATACACACACAATTACAATGAACATCTGTGATGCTAAGAAGTATGATAAAACTGAAATATGTTTTTTTTGTAAGAAGGGAGCAGGAACAGAAAACATATGACTCACGTAGCTCATCAAAGTGTGTGTCCACTCCATCTGGTCCAGGAATGGAGCACACAAGTCTTGCTTTGAGGAATGTCGTCCACTTATTGGTAAGACTTCTCAAACCTCCAACGTCATTCTGCATGCAAACACAAGAGCATAGAGGGTCTTTTAATTCTGTCATGCTGAAAGCATGTTTATCATTAAAATGCTAAGTTTGATAGTCTTTATAATAAGAGTGGAAAAACCAGCATTTGATTCTGATTAGAGCAGCTCTAATTAAGCATAAGACTACAAAAAAAAAAAACAGAAACCCCTCAGTTATACACAGACTTAAGAGGTACGCAAACTCGCACACAAGAGAGACAAAGAAAGAGAGTTCAAGAAATTGAGAAGAGTGAGTGAGGGAGTTTATAATGGGAATATAACGACCCTCTCTGTGTGCAGGTTTATGTCTTTAGATGCACAATAGAGCACTGAGAGGTCTAAGAACGAGAAGACATGCTGAGAACACTTAAATGAATCTCCTCATTATAGCCAGAAGGGTTTAATCAAAGGATCCCAATGATTTCACCTACACCCACTTAGAGCAGCAAACATATTCCTCCTCTGCCATTATCCTTGTTGAATAACACACACACTTGAGAAAAAGGGGGGGAACGACCTAAAAGAGGTTTAGGAGTGCCGTTTTCCAAATTCTTTAATCTTCAAAGATGCCCTCTCTAGTGTTAGGCCAGTTATCCAGTGAGGAATCTGGCCTCGGATAGCTTTACAGCTCACTCCTAAAGCTATAAAAACCCACCCGCTTCAGACCAAGAATTTTGCAATAGAGCTTGGAATTTTTATAGCATACAGTCCAGGAGGATGAGCCTACAGCATTAAAGAAAACTGCTTTAAATCACTGACTTTTTATAATTACAGGCTGACAGGTGACTTGCATGGACAATTACTTAAAATGACTTCAGAGCTCTCTACAATATTTGATTGTAATTGGTTCAACTGCAGCATTTTGCACTGCAATATTTTTGCATCTTAATAACCATTTTCAACATACAGTAAAACTGTATCACATATATATTAATTATTGAAAAGTTTGGGATCAGAAAGATTTTGTATCGCTTCTGAAAGAACTCTCTTATGTTCACCAAGGTCGCATTTATTAGATGAAAAATACAGTAAAAATGAAAACAGTAATATTGTAATATCTTATTACAATTTAAGCACTTTAATAACTTAATATTTTAAAATTTAATTCATTTATGTGATGCAAATCTAGCCTTTACTCCAGTTGTCAGTGTCACAATAAAATAAAATAAAATTATAAAACTTAAGCCAATTGTGGTGTCTTTTACACAGGCGCCTGAACCCAATAGTTATGACAAAATACCACTACAATTTGAACTGTGCACGTATCAGTGCTGGTTTTATGTCTCTTGTATTACACAACGTCATGGTTTCTTTGAATTCAAAACAGTATTTAATAAGCAGTATAGTCAGACTATACATTAGTATCTTCATAAATTAAAAAAACAGAAAATCTAAAGCTGTCTTTCCATATGTTTTTGTTTAAAACACATGCCAGTTGTTTATTGCAATGATTATCCATGTGTACATGTTGAGGGTTTTAAAAGTTCAAAATAAGATTAAATGTAGCTATTAATATTAAATTAAACTGAAGGTTTTTATGAGTAATTGCCACCCAGTTTTGCAAACGGCAAATTACTTCCATCTTCTGTGTGCTTTAATGACAGCCTTGTGGAAGAGACCTTTGTGAAGGGATTCAATTACTTACTTTCTTTAGGGAGCGACCTTGTGAATAGAGTTCATTTCCCACAGTGTTTTGCACTGATGTAAAAATGATGCATTTGCGGTCAGTGTGATGTGTGAACTGTTGTTCCCTATAGTTTATCTTGACTTCAGATGAATTCAAATCTGATTTATTTATAGATGGTTTTTGTGTGATGCCCTCAGCCTTCATAGTGAACTGTTGTTAAGGGATAGGCGGAACACAACTTGTTAACATGGAGTCACTTAGCGCACTTATTTCGTCACGCAAGGGACTTCCACTGTCATCATGAACAACGACTTAGGCAGCAATTACATGGCCAGACCTCTGCTATGATTTACCCTGCCTGACAACAGTGGTTTGGTCCGCTTTCAGCAGATCACATCAAGGGGAACGTACCAGGAAGCCTCCCCTCCCAGGGGAAGCACATTTAATCTTATGTGCTAAGAACGGATCAGAGAGATGAGGTGAGTTCCTCTCTGATCAGGCACCGTGAGGACAGGTCTTACCCGGCAGATCCGGGCGACACGAGACAGCACGCTCTTGTCTGCAGTGCTCCCATCACGGGACGCCTCGCGGAAAAAGAAGTAAATCTTGTCATCGTCAGGATTGTAGGTGTCCGTGATGGGATGGGCGGAAATAAACTTGCCCTCTGTGGGGACAAAAGAGAGAAAAGCTGGTCAGCTTTATTATAGTCATTTATTTCTGTGAAGAAATTGTGGAGGCCTATTAAAAGAGCTAAGACTCACTGTTTGTGTGTGTTTGAGAGCATAAAGACAAAACTGTATCCTACTGTTTAGTATAAATGCTAGGCATTTCCTCTTAGACTCACAGCAGACTGTTAATGGGTGTTTAGAATTGGAAAATAGACTTTGTGGGTTTAAACTCCATTAAACTGCATCAGCCACTAGAAGAGCTCTAATGCTGAGGAGGAAACCAAAGGTGGAAGAAAGACAGTCATTAACTCAATGACTACACAAAGACTGTATTATAATGGACTCTGCAAATGACTCAGACCCAAATGGTGCAATTGCCAGTAGTTGGTATAAAGGATTGGTGTATTACTACTCTTAGAGTACAAGCAGAAGATATACTGTCTCACATTTAGTTTTTCAAGATATTTAAGAGGTGGAAGTCTAAAGATAATATTTATGAGCTATTTGACACTTTTATGGGTGTATCTAAAAACCTTGGGTTGAGTTAATAACAGCCAATGCAATTTTGTACACTCTGGCAACTCCTGACCATAAATTAAATTTTTCTCTGCTGAATGATTTGACTCATCAATTTTTATGATTTAAGGATCTTTTCTCCTAATAATGTGAGTTATATATCCTAGATACACAGGCAACGCCTCAAATGTGGCACATTTTAATGGTGCAATAACTTTTCCACAGACTGTGAGAATAAATCAGTTTGTGGTATCAGTGTATTAATGACTGTGCCTTTGCTATTTTCTGTGGTTTTGGTTTTCCCCTACTGTCGTTTTTTTTAATACACACTACCATTTTGGGTACACAAAAGTTTAGGGTAAGGAAAAAAATTAATACTTTTTAAAGAGAGGATGCATTAATTCTATAAAAAAAATCCAATAAATGCTGTTCTTTTGAATGTTCTGTTTTTCATCATGGAATCCTGCAGTTATTTTAAACTGTAATCCTAATAAAGAATATTGTTGTTTTTACTGTATGCTTTGATCAAATAAATGCAGCCTTAATTGATTTCTTTCAAAAAATAAAACTGAAGCATGTAAACCAAAACTCATTAAAATCCCTCATTCAAAACTTTTTAAGGATAATAAATTAAACCTAAAAACTAAACAGGCTGTATTTCATTCACTGAGTGCTGGTATCAGTGTATTGAAGTGGACTGGTGGGGAGCGCTGACCGTTGATCCAGTAGTCCTCAGAGATGTCAGTGCGAATGTACTGCTGGTCTGGGGGCGGGCCAAGAGAGCGGCTAAAAGTGCTGTCCTTGCCCAGGAAATCAGACGCCGTGCCAGCATAGAGATACTGATCTGAAAACATAAAAAGGGAGCATATCAGAGCATAAACATAGAGATACAGTCATTCAGGCTGTAGGCATGTTTACTACAGCGGACCATCAAGTCATTGGCATCAGCATTGGCTTGTTCTCTTCTCCTCACACGTGTGTTATATAAGTCCAACTGATCTCATGTGACATGTCCCATAAATAAATTACAGTCTCCATAATATCCATGACAGCTAAAATGAGTTTATAGACAATGTTTTTAGAATCACTCAGCGATTTCTATCTAAGTTATCATTTGGTGTTTGGGCCTCCACCCTCTATGTATGTGGTTTGGAGCAAATCTCGAAGACATCGAGGAGAACGTGCTCTGTGTTCTCCCAAAGTTGTTCCCTGTTGATTATGGCTGTCCATGTAAATAAACAAACAATCTCAACCACACTTTGCAGGAGGAGTTCAACCAAAAGTAAAAAAAACTTTTTTTTCACTAAATTTCTCTTCTTTTATCAAGGATCTAATCTGAAAACTTTATATTTATGTAAAACATTATTTTATTATTATTATTTTTTTTTTATATTAATTAATTAATTATGTCTACCAGGGGTGGGTTCTAAATTTGCACACTTGCTACTTTTGCCTGAAATTATAGTCTACATTATTTATTTAAGAACCAATTAAAAACACTGGTTAATTAAATAAAGTAGTTTATTTGCGAGTGTATATATGCTCTTTACACAACTTTGATATCTTCTGACTTGCACCTTGTATGTTGTGCATGTGCTTGTTTATTTTATTATATATAACCTTTATTATGACTTTTTTTGGAGCTTGGCACAATATGTTTCTACATACAGTAACTTCTTTTGTTTCTTTTCATGCAAACCAGGCTTGGAATGATATGAGGGCGAGTAAATTATGACAGTTTTCACTTTTAAAGTAAACTATTTTTTAACTTTCCTAATTAAGGTCTTTTTATGAAGATTACTTTATAACAATCCAATTTCTGGTAGGAAGGAAGGCTCTGTAATGACTAATGGCTGTAATTAATCAAACTTTGTTCAGCTAGAAAAATTCAGGCTTCTATAGCTTCTATACAACCCACAAAAATGGAACGCAAAAAAATTCAATTTACAGCTGGTACTCTTGACAGGATGTGACATTTCTCTTCAGACCTCCATTTGAAACATAAGGGTCGGTTTAACTTGAAGCCAAAAACAAATGTCTGATAGACGGTACAGAGGGACCAGGCTTTTATTAGGAGAAAGCTGATCATGTGCAAAGAGTAAAATGCTCTTTATAATGCTCCTAGGTTTGTGTTAGATACTGTTAGATTCAGGCTCACCTGTGATTACTGAAGCAAAGGGCTGGTTTGGATCAAAAGGACATTTCATTCGGCCTGATTCCACAGTGTTGCTGTCCAGGTGCAGCCAGCTGTCCTAATGATTACACAAAACACTCACCATCACTATTTACTATAAAGGATGTTCAAGAATACCAGTGAATCAAACAGTAAACCTCAATATATTCTGTGTCGAATCAGTCAATAATTTTAATTCCTTACCTCTTTGTGACCTTTGACCTCTAAGAAAGCACATGTAGGGTGGAACGCTCCAGTACCACAGGTGTAGACATGAGTCCGGTTATAGCTGTGTAAAACTCTTATGAAATTAGCACATTCAGTCTGTGGTAAGAGAGGATATTAATTAATATGTATATCGATGTCACAGCAGAATATTTAAAGAAAGTGGTCTTTATCATGAAATATATAATCAGCATACTTAGTGTTTCACAATAAAAAAGTTGCAAGATTTTAGATGACAAAATAATCAATATTCTGTTTAAAAATATCTTGGCTAAGGGGACTGACTTAACACATTGCTAAAAAATGTATGATACATGCGTTGAAATGCAGTGGAGGCAAATGAAGCAAATAGTTTACAGTTCTCTTTTACAAGACAGGTTTGAGTTAGAGAGGACAGGCTGTGTATTGAAATGTTCAATCAACAGACATATATCCTGACTGATACTTACGAGAGGGTTTTTGCCAGCCAGTATACACATATCCACCCTGTCTCTTGGAGCTGGCCAGCTCAGCTGGAAGTGAGAAACATATACACACAAAAAAATCAACTGAATTCAGGTAATACCACGAGCAACACATTCCTTGTAATTTATATACTCAGCATAAATGTTTACAGTTGTCTCTCATGGAACTGTTTCAGAAACCTAATTCTACCATGAAGTGTAAACTGTACAAAAACTTTGATTTAGACTGAGATTAAGATGGGACTCAAAGTAGGATTTTAAACAGAGTTTGATCCACTGGGTATTTAACAGATGAAAAGCTGTACACATGAAATACTGTACAAACATGAGTTCTGGGTTAAGCTCACGGGAGGTAGGATGACCTACAGATAAAGAGTGATGAAGGGGCTGCTGGCCCTGTCTCTGCATACATGTTATAAAAAGCTTAAGCGCTTAGCGCACACAGGCCTGACCTTTGACCTTGACCTACCAGAGCCGTCTCTACATGTAATAAGCAATCCATGATTACACATGCTCGTGAGACGACTTTACATGATGGTGCTTTTGAAGATTGGCGTACCTACCGCAAACTGAAAATGGGTTCAATACACACACTCTAGTTAGTAAAATGTTTTCAAAAGCCAAAAAATACAATGCACTAATGAAAAATGTATTTTGTTACATATATGTTGGATAATTTTAATATTTATATTGAAAATACATAAAGAGAAAAAAATAAAACATTTGAAAAAATATTTATGGAAATATATATCAAAATCTCTATTAGAATTACATTTTAAGCCATTTTGGCATATTTTGAAATTCATCTGAAAATATATTTTTGTCGTATGGGTGGCTGCTTATATCAGAAAGACAAAAAACGTCTCAGGAGCTCTGTATAGTGATGCTGTGGGAATATCTAGATGTGACAGTGACATAACTGTGAGAAGCTCTTAAAGTGAAAGTCCAAAGTGAACTAAAGTAACTCTAGAGACACACAGAGACACATATAAACACAATACTACCATGAATGTATTCACAAGTTAAACACATCCAGAGACTCTCACACCGTGCTATAAGGCATTTTTGTGAGATTAAAATGGTATAAACAGTTTTGATTTGTACTTTGAGTTTAAACCAGATTATGCTGTCCAAGCACCGGAGTATTACCAGTCAGCAGTTAGTAAGAAAAAGTAATTTTGTTCTCACAATAAAACATGCACCTGTTTGACAAAAGATAGACAAATACATAAAGACATAAAATGTATCAAATGAATCTGACTTGGGGATAAGCTCTTGGACCAGTAAAGCGACCACCTACGAACAACACTCTGGCAATAAATAGTACTGCACTGATCATAACAGCAACGTTTGCACTGGCAAGCACCATTTTTCTTCAAAACATACAGGATCTAGTTTACTTTACACACAATGTTTCACTCAAAACTTCTTTCACTGAATGAGAAAAGAGGTTTTAATAGCATTACAAGAGAAACCTGACTCAAAATAAATAAACAAACAAAAAACACCATTCTAAGCCGTTTGGGCGAAACGATATGGTCAATCAAGAGACAAAACAGTTGTTTTTCCAAAAGAAATCTGTCAACCAGACTAAGAGTGAGTGAATGCTCTTCTAAACTATTCTATGGGAAAAAAATGTTATGTTTCACCCCAGACCACACATAATTTAAAGTCTTTACGTTCCTTTTCACAGAGACCTGATTCTGCATGTCTGCAGGTGTGAGCCTTTTAGGGAGTGTGTATTTACCTTTTTGGGGTGTTTATTTATGTCGTCTGGGTTCAGCAGGTAGATGTGGTCTTTGGCTCCCAGCAGTAATCGGCTTCTCTCTTCATCCAGTAAGACTGTCTGAAAGCGCTGCCCCTCGCTGGAACCCACAAATGGCACCACGCTTCGAGAATGGATCAGCTCTGAAGATGTCAAATGAGGGAGAATACACACATATAAACACACAGCACATAGTATATGCACAAACACCAAAATTACCTGTGTATCAGAATAGTGACATGTGCAAGAGCTTTATGTGTGAATGAGTATTTGCATTTGTCATTGTGGAAATAAAGAAAAAAATCACCACTATTGTCCTCTCTTCTGAACCTCTCACACTTCTAATATAACTGTCACACTGTGTTCCTGTCTGTGTCTTGTGCTCCCCCATGTTTTTTGTTATTTGGTTTAGTCCAGTCCTGTTTTGG
>JAUCNO010000318.1:3870475-3881923 GCA_032353835.1 Enteromius viviparus | reverse complement strand
TTAAATATTTTGCATTTAATTCTGAGTCTGGCCGTTCTGTTCCATGCACACACGCCAGCGTGCAGCGCCGTGTGACAATAACGAGAGGCTGCATTACTATCCCGTATTATCTAGTAACTATAACCTCGGGGCTATCTGTCATCTATGTGTTCAGATTCCATCTTGAAAAGGTTTCATCCTCTCTTTAACATCAGACCATCTGCTAAACTCCCTCCTCTAGCCCTTACTTCACCTGCTGAACATGAACCAAAAGCCTCTGAGCTGTCTGAGAATTCAGCTGGATCTAATCGCTCCACCTATCAATTCTCGCACGTCAACACAGAGGCAGATTAGCTCGATGGTTCATTTGCAGTATAGGTTTCATATTTCACTTCTTCTGCTCTCTTAGGGAGCAATGACACATTTTGTTATACTCACTGAAGAGTGCCGGTTAACAGCTTAGACAGCTGAGTTCAGATTGGCGTTTGCACACAATGAACGTAAGCCAAAAGTTGTCATGATAACAAGTAAGCTTCAAAGTTCCAGGCTATCAACACCAACATAAGTGAGGTGGAAAATCTGTAAGGTGAGGTTGTTAAGCCTTGTTCATACTCTCTTTGGTACGTACAAGCTGAACTCTCTAGATACATAATTCTTAGGATATTTTTGAAACACGTAATGGCATTTGACTAAAGCACGCAGTCTTAGCAGACTTGGACAGAGTCCTTAAATTTCTCCACCCTATGTTCTGCTCTCCTTTTGCACAAACATAACCATCTGCCAGCAGCCTCAAGGCAAGACAATCTGGCGGTGTGCACACCATGGAAAGCAAGTCTGTAGATTCATTTATGCTTTCTGATCCTCTTTTTATTCTGTTTTGAATTCTGAATTTCACATATACACACCATTTCACCTTCATTCTTTCCATCTCTCAGTTTTCTCTCAGCCATGTGAGGGGTGGGTCATGGGGAGTCTAGAGTCTAGAGCCTCAAGAAGCGGAATAAATCCTAGGACTTAACTATTTATTCTCTGGGGTGCAGGGTCGAGGACTGGTCAGTTCTGATCAATATTTATAAGACAAAAAAAATCCTCTACAAAATAAAACCCCATTCAACCTAACGCCTGACTAGCTGAAGCTAATCTACTCTGCAAACAGTTTAAGGTCAGAGCCCCGCTGAAAGATCCCTGCTTAGCAATGAAGTCTACAGAGATTTATCTGGAGTTCTGGAGCTTTAACAGGACCCCTCAGGGAATCAACTCCCGCATCCCCTAAGAGAAGTCTGTAAATTACAATGTTTTTTAGAGGATATTTAAAATGTGCATTTGACAAATCAATTACAAAGATTAATGTTCTTTCCCAAGTAATATCAGAGAAAATATAATGAGGAGAAATTAGATCTTTTGCCTTTTAAAGGGATAATTTCTTCTATATGAAAAGAGACATTTAGCGGAATGTTTGAGCTGCTAGTTTCCATTCAACAGAAGGGGATGGGAACAAAGATTATATATATATCAATATATATATAATATATAATATATATATATATGCATATTTAGGCCAACATTCAGCAATTATTTGTCTTACAGCTGTGGTTTCCATTCACTTGTATGAACAAGGGAACCGTATAGATATTCTGGAAATGACTAATTTTGTGCTCCACAGAGACAAAATTGTTGTGCAGATTTTAAAATGAATAAGTTTCATTCTTCTGTCCTGGAACATTTAAGCATGTTAGCTAAAATCAGTAAATTAACCAATCAATCACTTAATCAATAATGTTTATTTCAGCAAAAGATTAAAAATATTTTCAAATGCAAGCTTGGCAAACAGTTTAGAAAATTTGAGACTAATCCAATTTAAGTACAAAGTTGTATTTCAATGTCTAGACAGGCCGTGGGCAAAATGGCCATATAAGCGAACACGCTCTAACAAGAACTTCTTATACGTCCAATTTTTATAAGCTTGTAGTGTAATGCTACACTTCTGCGGTTTTCCGATTGTGGCTTAATAATTATTCTTATAAGAAATGTAGACTCCCTGTGGAAACATAAAGCAAGTATTGTCCATTCAGTTCAATCTTTACATTGTGCTGTACAGTTCAACCTTCACACTGCACGCTGTTTCTGCCCTACAGGTACATCATTTATCTTCAGGCAATGGCAAAGCATGAAGTTTGATGAGTGAAATTCAAACCTATGAAGTAATGCACAATTTGAGGGGTTGACAAATTAAGGTACACCCAGCTATTCACCGAAAACAGAGCACCAATGTCACAGAGCAAGACTTCTTTTAAGATTTCTTAGACGGTAAAGGATTACACTCTTAGGTGTAATCAATATCCTGCCTGTGGTTTGGGAAGAGAGCCAAACTAGTGGAAAATAGTGTACAGTACATAAGGAAGACGCATGACCATATTTATGACCTGCTTGTTTTACATCTGTTTAGAGAGCCACAGCCAACTGGGAGCCATATAGTTATAAATTCATTGTAAACTATACTGTGACTTCTTAAATAGCTGTTTTCCTATTGCAAAACAAGGCTTTGTGTTTGCATGTTTCACTTTCATGACTCTGCCATGCATGTCTATACCATCATGCATACACTTTGTGTCAAACACACAAAAACATACCACTCAGAAAGCAATCAATTACGCTCACTCAAGACCCCTGTGTCGAAGGAGACTGTCTTTAATAGAAATATTTACACAACTTGAAGATAATGTTTTCATGCGTTTCACTGGACATTGTCAGCTAGGAGAGATCCTTGAGACAGAAAGAATATTGTTTAGCTGACTCCAGAGAACATTATGAGATGTACTGTATCTAACAAAGTTCAGATGTTCCTCTTTTGGCCTTTCTTTAAGAGAAAAACAAGAGGAACTTGGTGTCGATCGGCCTTGAGGTGTGCACGCAATCCTGCATACTTCTGGATAATGACACACTCTGTTTTAAAGGAGTGCAGTGATACAATGTTTTTATGAGAGCATCTGCTCAGATGATGGATTGTGAAACACTACTTCTGCATCCTCTCCTACAGGACCAAACATGGAGCGGAACAGCAAGTTTTAAGTTCTAACTGACCAGCTCAGGGTAGCTTAATGAATTAGAAAAACTTGTAAAAAAGCCCAGCAGGAACCATTATATTATACATTAATGTATATGATTTGTCTTGTTTTCCTACCCATTATATATGCATTATATACATACATATGAATAGTGATATATATATTATTATTTTTTTTTTAAACAAACTTCGGCCAACCAATCGGCAAGAAGAGGTGGGGTTTAACGCGTGCAAACAAACTTCGGCAAACCAATCGGCAAGAAGAGGTGGGGTTTAACGTGCGCAAACAAACTACGGCCAACCAATCGGCAAGAAGAGGTGGGGTTTAACGCGCGCAAACAAACTTCGGCCAATCAATCAGCAAGAAGAGGTGGGGTTTAACGCGCCCAAACAAACTTCGGCCAATCAATCGGCAAGAAGATGTGGGGTTTAACGCGCGCAAACAAACTTCGGCAAACCAATCGGCAAGAAGAGGTGGGGTTTAACGTGCGCAAACAAACTACGGCCGACCAATCGGCAAGAAGAGGTGGGGTTTAACGCGCGCAAACAAACTTCGGCCAATCAATGGGCAAGAAGAGGTGGGGTTTAACGCGCGCAAACAAGCTTCGGGCCAATCAATCGGCAAGAAGAGGTGGGGTTTAACGCGCACAAACAAACTTCGGCCAATCAATCGGCAAGAAGAGGTGGGGTTTAACAGGCGCAAACAAACTTCGGCCAGCCAAACGGCAAGAAGACGTGGGGTTATACGTGTGTTAAACCCCACCTCTTCTTGCCGGTTGTTTGCCCAAAGTTTGTTTTTGTTGTGGTGCCCAAATTGTTTCTTCTGGTATTGCAGCCTCTGTGTTGTCTTTTGAGAGCGGGTTTTTATCCCAATGTATTCAGAGGGCAGACAGCAAGACGATCAAGGGGTGATGCATACGGTTTGAGATAAAAATAAAATCGAGCAAAAATCCTGCAACATTGCATACAGCACCTTTAAAAGAACATAAATCACATTCACATCTCCTTTAAGAGCTCAGTCATTGCATACACAAATCATATTTTTTATGTTCTCTCCTCTCATTCACGCCAGCTCAGCTATGCTGACGCACAGCATGTAGAATCTTTATGCTTAAGAAACTGAAAACAAACAGACGCCCATACACTCTGAACAGTATTTTTATTGGAGTGAGTTTCCTGATATGGATGAAGGTCTGTTTCAGTAGTGCTGGCATGCTGTGGGTCAGCCTTTAAGGAGCTCTAACTTTTTTTTCCCTCAGTGGCATAAAACAAACACTGCATTCAAGTAACTCAAATCGAAGCTGGGACTGAAAACAGAAGAAACTGAAAAAGAGAGAAAGAAAAAAAACAAACACAGTAAAAGACTTTTATCTCTTCTTGTTGGTTTAGAAAAAAACATTAGCGTCTACAGGATTCTTTATCACCTGTCAGCACTATCAAAAACATGTTCTAGAACAACATGGTATCTAATCAAAGTTGCTACTGATGTTGTAAAGCCCAGTGCATATTTATCATGGGTCTACAACTGCAGACAAAGTATGCATGACTTTTAACAATCCATGTGTCGGTGCACTTAAATGAGTTAGGACACGTTGTTACTTTTAACAGTTGTTTCTTCTACGCCTCACTCACTTTATAGCATCTTGCTCAGAAATCCCACCCATAATACACACAGCGAGTGTGCCACTGCTATGGTGTTGTCAGCGTAACTCCAGTGATAAGCTAAAATGTGCTGTGCTCATGGGATCTATGTTGAGATCAGAGAGTTAACGCCTTATTGACTTATCAAACCTTTGAAGCCACAGCTGCAGTCGAGCGATCAAACACAACCACAGGTAGAGGGAGGGAGAGCACTCACAGCATGAAGCCATAGTAAGCAAATACCACAAGAGATGCAGACAGTTACAGTGAGGTACTGGGTAAAATCCCAGACCTTAGTCGTCAAGTCCTTATTTAACCTCTAATTATGAAAATGGGCATTTTGTTCTAGAACGTCTGGCGCAGCAAAATATACAGCACTATGCATATAAACAAAAAATTTTAATTAAACATTTTAATTAAATTTAGCTTGAGATAAAGTTACAATATAAAATGTCAGATACCACTTAAATGTTATAATTATTGACACCAATTTTAATATCACAGCAACCAATAGTAGTCTAACTGACATAAGTAAAGGAAGTTCTCATAGTTCTTATTAAAGATAATTAAACAGAAAGTAATACAATAAGAAAAGGATAGTAATCTTGAGCAATAGAACAAATGAATATAATAGAACATAGAGAAAATTATTTACAGTGCTTGACATTTTTCATTGGTCAAAAGAAATACTACAGAATTTAAATTTAAAATGAAACTGTATGATTTAAATATAAACTGATTTTTATTAAAGCTGTAAGCTTATTATTAATTATTAAAGTTATCATGCCAGTAGAAGTAAACTTTTCTTTGTCTTTTAGGCTACACTTTATTGTAAGGTGTACTTTTTTCAGGAATGAGAAATATTAATTAACTACATGTACTCACTATATGTTTAGGGTTTGTCTTAGGGTTACTTGCACGTAATTGTGAATAATCTATTGTTATAATAATAGTAATTACATGTAAAATGTGTAACAATGATCGCATAAAATAAAGTATTTCTGTCTTTTGTTGTTTGATTAATATTAATGACACCAACAGCAGCAGTGATAATAGGATTCTGTCACTTTAAAAGCTAATGTACAAATTCTATTTTATGAAACATATGAAATTATTTAAATTCGACATGACCTACTCTGTTTACATGAATAATCACCACAGTCATTTTAACAAATTTCGGGGAGCAATAAGGCACAAAAGAACCATATCGAGTTCTCTTTCATGACCTGTTGCTCTTAAATTGTCTAAAATAACTTCAGCAAACATTTTTTTTCCTGGTGGTTGTATGTTGTTGCCAAGGCATTGCAATCTGTTTGATGTGGTGTTCTGACTGGCAACTAGATCATAGCTAAATGGTTAGTCTGAGCACTATTAATCAGCATCTGAAATTCATTAAAATGAAATAAGACAATGTTTATATGTATATCTAGTGTAAGGACCAAATAATAACTAGGAAAAGATAATATTTTTCTAAAGATAATAGTTTTACATTGGTCTATAGCAATTAAAATCAGCTTCATATCAAAACAATATATGTCTACGACAAATATCATTTAGATAGTGAAGTGTGCATGTGTGCTTCCAGTAAATACAATATACAAAATGTGCATACTGCTACTGTGATATGCAGCACATCCCTTATGTACACTCAATCAGTCACATGCACAGTCTAAATATTGACCTCATACAAGTGAGTTGTAAACCTCTCATCACACTCCTACATGTACTTCAAAATGTATCCTTTAAAAATGACAAACGCTCCAGCAGATGTTTAAAATAAATACATAGAAATTCAGCAAAACACTAAAGATTTAATAGATAATTTTAGAAAGAAATCACCTACACAGAGCAATGTAAAAGCTTTTTGGAATAAACAGAATGTTAAATAAAGTTTAAAGTCACACAAGGACAAACTTTACCTTTGTAGCCGAGTTTAACTCTTGGCATGCTCTCCTTCATAGAGTTCACCTCCGGCAGAGAGAAGAAGAGCATCACCAATGTAAACCACCAGACATTGGTGAACCACCCCATCTGGAGATGCTGATGTCTGCTCCTCTGTCTTTGTTTGTCTGGGTCCTCCGCAGTCTTCATGATGAGTGAGGAGAGTTCTGCTGCTGCGGACCTGTGATGGAGTGGACAGTTAGATAGAGTCGTCTAAGGAAGAGGTTGAGCATCTCCGTGGGAGGTGTGTGTGTATGTGTGTTTGAGGTCTTGTTAAATCCCAAGCAAATGTTCAGCTGCTTTACTGTGGTCTCTTTCAGGCATGTCTATGCATTTTAGCAGCTCTGCATCAGCTGCTGCTCTATTCAAGTCCATTCTTTTGTCCACCAACACACATACTTTCTCCCTCTCTTTCTAAATCTGTTTGTCCCTAAACAAAAGGTCAGCTTGATGAGGGCAGCCACTTTCAGCCTTCTTTCAAATGCCTTTCTTTTGTTTTCTCACACCATCTTTCATCTGCTCCGTCTCCGTCTCCCTTTCTCACTTCTCTACAACAAACAATATTCGGCTGGGGTGACAATCATGTCTGAATCTCTGCTTCATTAGTCAACAGAGTGCCATGAAATAGTGGGAAAACTGTAGTAGTCTGTCTTCATTAGGAGATTTCCGTCAGCAGGGAATCATTTAGAACAAGGATTCACACACTTCAGATTAGTGGCTCTCAAAACATTCCTATTATTTGGAATAAAGCAATGAGTGAAAGAGTGAATGAAAGGGGGCATGAAGGGACTTATACTATGTTGTCCAACAACCAGCTAGTGAATTTACGTAGATTATCAGCAGTGTTGCTTTAAAGGAACTGAATTAGGAGACTTCTCAGCAAGGGTTTGAGCATGCTGACAGCGTGCTGTGCTTTGGCATGCTGACAGTAAAAACCCTCCCTAAGAAGTTTCATCTCAATTTTATCTTTTATAGCAAAGCATTTTGGAACAAATTCACCATCTTTGACAATAAATTTTAAGAAAATTACTGTCAAAATTTCAATTGCCTATTATAGTTATAGTTATAATAGTATTATTATGGATTACAACTCATATGTTATGAGGACTATGACCGCTCTGTATACACTAACACAAAAAACAAGATTATTTATTTTAATTTAGTTGCAGAAACTAAACGATGCAAGGTTGGAAATGTTTCAAACGTTTATTGTAGGCTTTCATGTGTGTTTCTTGATTCAAAGCTTAATGTTTTGGCCACAGAAAGACTATTGTGGTTGGTGAAATAGAGAAAATGAGCCAAATAACTGGTTCAATTTAATCCTAAACTTAAGGTACTCAATATTTATTCTGCAATGTTCACTAAAAGTTTAAAAAAAGCAACTTATACACACTGCTGTAATACCAACTGTAACCCACACATCTAGTTTTTAGGCATCTGATAAAAATACATTGTTACTATGGAATGTTCCTCCAATACTGCTCATTTATCAACAGGAGACAGACATATCTCTAACATAAAGATAAGTCAGATTTGTCTGTTTATTTAAAGTACAAGCAGCATCACAGATAGCTTTGATTATGATGGATCATACAGCTTTCAATGACATGTAGAGCAGATTTAAAGGGGCTGAGGGAGCGATCTCAGAGAGCAAGTGTCACGAGGATATCAGCATGGGAGCTCTTGGGTAATGCCTGAGTCTTCTAAGTTCATATATCAAACAATAGAACTTCTTTCCAAAGTTTTAAAATGTTTTCTTCCGCCGCCACAAAGACACATTTTTCCTCTTCTTTGACAACACAGCTATTGTCTCTTGCAAACATCTCCTGGACAGATTTCTACACCTACCACAGACAGAGTCCTCTACATTATTTTACTGTTCAGCCTTACAAAAGGTCAGCCCAAGTTCATTATTATGAGCTTGGGTTACGTATTTGTGTTATTCTTTCCAGGGGTCAATCTTTTCGCTGTGGATGTAGTCGGGTGTAAGGGTTACCCCTAGCTCTGTGTAAATAATGTTCATATCAACATAAGCATACGCAGACACCAAGGCCATGTTATGTTTTCATAATCATAACATACAACAAAAATTTGTCTTCGTAGCGTTCTAAGTAATTCGTATCATGTTCAAGGTTGCGGTTGAACTAACACTGGTCTTTAGAAAATATAATAATATCCTATGATTCGACCCCATATTTTTCTGGCTTCGATATTTTATATAGCCCAGTTACATTAAACTACATTTACCTCCCTTGGACCTTGGCTCCCATGGCTGCAAGCTGTACAGCTACTGTTTTGTTAAAAACAGAACAATACAAAATATTGTTATAAGAAACGGAAATATGGTTTTGTTGCTGCCAGATATGGTAAAAAAAAAGTCTAATTGAACTAAAATACGGCTAATTTAGTTTGGCAGCATTCGTTTATTATTTCACATGAGTTTAATTGTACTCTAATAACTAAAGTTGAATTAATGCAAAATAACACAAAGGCTATTTATACTCAGAATAAAAAAAGACAAAAACTATTTACACTGAGTAAGTTGTATACTGTTCGCACCAAGTATAAGAACAAAGAGCATTTCTTTAGACTGTAAGGGTAAATAGTGACAGTTGCTACACAAAATGTAAATGCTTTTGTTTAAGTCGGCTAAGGATTATTTACCCTAGTGGTCTTGGACATTATACTGACACCTGTTGGTGTAAAAGTAACAATTTTACTATTCACATTTTTATGATCATCAGAAACAGTAGTAGTAGTGATAGTAACAGCTGTGATCATGTGATCTCAACATTGCACATGTTCCACAAATAAATTTAGTCATGCGAGTAAAATATTTAACAAAACTAATGTTAATTTCCTCTTTAAAACTTCAAAACTCCTCAGAGTACCTTTAAGTTTACATTCTGACAATGTGCTTTATAGTCTGTAATGTAAACATGAAAATTCAAGTGAAAATGTCTAAAGAAAAAAAAAAAAGCTTTGGAAAAATCAGGTAAAAGCAAAACTATTAGAAGTATTTTTAGTGAATAAATAAATCCTATGACATCCATATTACGCAGACTAAAATAAAAAGTTGTTCGTTTATAAAAAACACCATTTATTCCAATCATATCTCTGTGTATACATGACTCTGTGACCCAGTAATGTGTATACAACTTATCATAACACCTATAACGAAAACATTTGTAAAATCTTATTTCCCTCATTTGTTATAAATACATTATATTTGCCTCAGGACATTACTGAATGACTGACAGCTCACATATGCAGAGAAAGGAAAAGCAGACCTTTACTTGAACTCGTTGAATAGTTTTCATATGACAATTTGGACAGTCCTCTGGCCTCAACTTTTACGCCCAATCAGACAGTGCAAAAGCAGACACATAGACGATGTCATAACGATGCAATCTCAAATTTCATTTCTAATCCTCAACAACTGTTTCCTACAGTCTATAAGTCTGACTGCAGTTTTTTATATATCTACAGCCGCTCCTGAAGGTTATCATCATCATGCATGGATTGTTGCACTCTGTCTGTTATGCTAAAGGCAACTGAAAAAGATATCCAGTATCACCACATTGTTAGACAGAGGAAAGAGTACAGTAAAAAAAAAAGCTTTCAATTGTTCTGCAGACTTTTAAAAGGGTGAAACTCTGTATTTAGTCCTGTTTGTTTGAGCCAAGTCCATGTTTAATGATATGTTTTTAATCTCATCTTTAAAGGAAGAAACGTTTTAGCTTTCATACCTGCACTTAGCTCAGAGAGAGCCAGGTGCATATCTAATGACAGAGAGCAGAAAGAGAGCGGTGAAGAAATTCCTCTCGGCCAACATTCCCAAACCTCATTATATGCCCTGAATACCTGACACTCTGTCTGTCTGTCTGTGAGTGACAGGTTTAGGGAATTATGGGTAATTCAATACATCCTGAGAGGAACCTCCATGGCCGTAATGGAGAGCAGACAAAGTGCTCGGATAATGTCTCCAGTCGATTAGCTGTGTTTGGAGTGAACGGATTAAAAACTGTACTGTTACCCATACACAGGTGAAGAGGGGGCGGATGGTGTAAGGTTTAGGCCTTGTGAAGGAAGGATGAGGACGAGGTGTTTGACATTGTTCTGTGTTTTTATCAAGAGTGTTCAGGTGTGTAAGGCCGCTGACAGGAGCCCTTTGAGGGAGACAAGGCTGAACACAACATGTCAGTCAATCATGTTAAGATACAAACATTCACACACTCACACACAGTATCAGTGAAGAACTCAGGTAACACCCGTTAGGGGTGTGGTGTCCAAAACATAACAAAATGGACTGTGGCCTATTTCATGAGGCCTTGTTTAATGGCTCTGCTCAGGTAAGTTTGAAATTAGTTTGAGAACACTGATGGGTTGGTTTTTAGCTATCTGCATCGTCAAAGTAGCATGCGCTACATGGTTAGCCTGCTTCAGATATTATTCGGCCTAATATCTATAATATCCTTAATTTATTGACATTAGTTTTTACATTATTTGAATTAATTTACAAGTGCTAAACTTGTATTCTATTTTTTAGCTCCTTATAAAATTAAGTAATTTACTTCTGTTTATTCACCTGAATTAATAAAATTATTTAGATATTTTTAGCTGCTGTCTAAATCCTGTGGCAGCTGCTGTTTTTTTTTCCTGCCACAATGATCACAATGATCATTTACTCAGTAAACAAGTGAACTCCAAACTTTCTCTGAAACTGAGATTCTTTAACCATAGCTTTTTATTACACGGCTCTCTGGAATGCTTGATTCTGATTGGTCAGTTGAGACATTTGCAGGTTCGTTCTTTTCAAATAA